>JAXQQM020061979.1:0-52582 GCA_034641835.2 Pinus albicaulis
TGAATAAGTTGTTCTTGCGGAAAAATTTGTATAACCTAAGGATGAAGGATGGAGACTCGGTGACAGAGCATTTGAACGCCTTCAATATTGTGGTAAGTCAACTGTCATATGTTGATATTAAAATCTCATATGAAGATAAGTGCATCGGTTTTTTGTGTTCTCTACCAGACTCATGGGACACTCTGGTTATTGCAATAGGTAGCAATAGAAATACCTTGAATTTTGATGACAATGTCTCAACCTTGTTGTCAGAGGAAATGAGACGGAGAAATTGGAGGGGTCGAATGGAGATGCCTTATACGCCAGAGGAAGTTACGAGCAAACAAGAATAAGGTTTGAGTGGGAGATCTAAATCTTCGGGAAAAAATGTAAAGGTGTGTTGGAAATGCGGAAAGGAAGGGCACTACAAAAAGGACTGAAAATATAAAGCTCCTGAGAAAGGAAAGGGATCTGATGATGCCCCTTCTGCAGAGGCAAAAACCACCTCAGATGAAGGTGGGGATGTGTATTTGGCTTCTTCTTCAAATACACATGTAGATCATGAGTCATGGTTGATTGAATCGGGTGCATCGTTTCACTTCACTCCCCATAGGGAGTGGTTCTATGAGTATGAGAAATATGATGGTGGTGATGTCTTCCTAGGGGATGATAGGAAGGCCAGAATCATCGGACGTGGAAAGGTCAAGCTGAAGCTGCAAGGTGGAAGGATTAGAACACTTCCTGGTGTTCTGCATATTCCTGCATTGGCCAGAAATCCGATTTCTGTAAGCAAGATGGATGATGCAGGTGTAAAAACAGTGTTCGAGAAAGATTCCTGCAAGATGGTTAGAAGAATTGCTTGAGTATTGTTAATGCGAGTTCGGACTGGAACTCTGTACAAGCTACAAGGTAGCACTGTTATTGATGGGTGTAGCAGTTCTATGGTTCCTGAAATTGGAGCGGAAAGCCTAGCTGTATCTAGAGAAAAGACCATGCTATGGCATCAAAGGCTTGGACATATTGGAGAGAAGGGCCTTCGGATACTGCATAGAAATGGTATGGTAGAAGGTATGTCTAATTTCTCTCTAGATTTTGATTTCTATGAACATTATGTATATGGGAAGTATAATCGGGTGAGTTTTCCTTCTGGTGCTAAGAGGGCGAACAAGATATTAGAACTTGTGCACGGTGATGTGTTTGGGCCTGTGTCAGTTCCATCACTGGGAAAGTCTGTGTACTATGTTTCATTCATAGATGACTTCTCAAGGAATACATGGATATATTTCTTGAGGAAGAAATCTGAAGTCTTTGACAAATTTAAAAAATTTAACGCTCTGGTGGAAAACCAGACAGAGAAGAAGATAAAGGCATTGAGGACAGATAATGGTGGGGAGTTCTGCAAGAAGGAATTTGAAGAGTTCTGTAAGAAGTGTGGTATAGCACGGCAGAAGACTACTCCATACACACCTCGGCAAAATGGAGTTGCAGAAAGAATGAATAGAACACTGATGGAAAAGGCAAGAAGCATGCTCAGTGGTACCAGGCTAGGAAAAGAATTCTAGTCAGAGGCAGTGGAGACTGCATGCTATGTGGTTAACAGATCACCTTCATCAGTGTTGGAGGATAAGACTCCACATGAGGTATGGACTGGTAAGAAACCCTCTCTTTCACATCTAAGGGTATTTGGATGTGATGCATATGTACATGTTCCAAAGGAGAAAATGACCAAGTTGGATAATAAATCTGAAAGGTGCATCTTTATTAGGTATAAGGATGGTTTAAAGGGTTACAAGCTTTGGAACCCAGAAACAAGGAAGGTTGTGTACAGCCGAGATGTGGTGTTTAGAGAAGTGAAAGATGTTGTTAAACATGAATTCCTACCAAAGGAACCTGAGAAGATAGAGTTTGAGCTAAAGGAGGATGAATCGGACTCTACAATAGAAGAAGACTCAGAAGATGAAGAGCCACAAACTCCAGCTTTGAGAAGATCAGTTCCGGAAAGAAGGCAACCAGAAAGGTATAGTCCATCTGCTTTCTGTTCAGGTTTTGCCTTAACTATAACTGATGATGAACCCAGAACTGTCAGGGAGGCAGTAGATTCAGAGGATGGAAAACTCTGGAAAGAGGCCATGGTTGATGAAATGGCATCCTTGCACAAAAATGAGGCATGGGATCTAGTGGAGTTGCCGGCTGGAAGGAAGCCCATCGGGAGAAAATGGGTGTTTAAAAAGAAGATGAATGTAGAAGGCAAGGTGGAGAAATACAAAGCTCAGTTGGTAGCAAAAGGTTATTCCCAGGTGCCGGGAATTGATTTTAGTGATATTTTTTCTCCTGTTGCCAAAGTTACTTCTATTAGATTACTTTTATCTGTTGCTGCTGCATTTGATTTTGAGATAGAACAGATGGATGTGAAGACATCATTTCTTCACGGGGATCTAGAAGAAGAGATCTACATGAAGAAACCTGAAGGCTTTATGGTGAAGGGTAAGAAAGAACTGGTATGCAGGTTGAAGAAGTCTCTGTATGGGTTAAAACAGTCACCAAGGATGTGGTATCAGAAATTTGATACCTATATGCGGGGACTTGGCTTCACCAGAAGCAAGGAGGATCACTGTGTTTATTTTAAATTAATTGGTGACCATGTTATTTATTTGGTCTTGTATGTGGATGATATGTTGTTGATTGGAAATGACAAAGAAATTATCCAAGATTTGAAGACCCAAATGTTCTCCAAATTCGACATGAAGGATCTGGGTGCTGCAAAATATATTTTGGGCATGGAAATTAAGAGAGATCGGGCAAAGAGGAAGCTCTGGTTAAACCAGAGGAAGTATGTCGAGACTATATTGCAGAGGTTCAATATGCGGGATAGTAAACCGGTGAATGTTCCTATTCCTGTAGGTGGAAAGCTGTCTGTTGAACAGTGTCCCAAGACACAAGAAGAAGAGGAGTATATGTCCCGTGTTCCATATGCAAGTGCAGTGGGTAGCCTGATGTATGCAATGGTCTGTACTAGACCAGACATTGCACATGCAGTGGGAGTATTGAGCAGGTTTATGTCAAACCCGGGGAAGGAGCATTGGACAGCAGTGAAGCGGGTTTTCAGATATTTACGTGGCACTAGTGATTATGGCTTGTGCTACCAGGGAAGACCAGGATTGGAAAGAATGTTGGACATTCGTGGTTTTGTTGATGCGGACTGGGCTGGAGATCTGGACCAAAGAAGATCTACAAGTGGGTATGTGTTTAGACTATTTGGAGGCGCAGTCAGTTGGATGAGTAAAAGACAGTCTGTAGTGGCTCTTTCAACTACAGAGGCAGAATACATAGCAGCCACTCATGCAAGCAAGGAAGCAGTTTGGTTGCAGATATTGTGTTCAAGTATGGGGTTGGTATAGCAAGCTATAAGGATAGACTGTGATAGCCAAAGTGCAATTTTCTTGGCTAAGAACCCTGCTTATCATTCAAAGACAAAGCACATTGATGTTCAATATCACTTTGTTAGAGATATGGTTGGGGCTAAAAGGGTGTTGCTGGTAAAGGTGGACACTTTGAAGAATGTTGCAGATGCATTGACGAAGTCTGTGAGCACTCAGAAGTTCTCTTGGTGTAGAGAAACAATGGGTGTTGAAGAATTGGGCAAATGACTAAGCTCTCTTGTGGCCCCCCGTGAAAAGAAAACAACAAGTGGGAGAATGTTGGGTATGTGTTATATTCTTTCCACGATTAGCCCCACACGCTGTATGTTGCGTCGGGCCTATAGATTCTTTTTCAAATGCCATGAGAAGTCTAAGATCTTGTTCACATTCTTCCTCACTATCAGATAACCCATCACTGTCTTCATGAGTATAGTAACTTTTTCTAGTGCTAGACCAGTTCTTATTCCTTCTTGCTACTTCCTTCCGTTTTGCAGGTGTTTATTTATGAGGACACTTAGTAGCATAATGACCAACTCTTCCACAATTAAAACATTTGAAAGGAAGCTTACCTTTGAACCGTCCTGTGCCAAGTTGAAGTTTCTTTACAAAATTTACCTCATCTTCCTCTGAGATATATCCTGATCCTTCTGCTTCTTGTACTCCTTTCCCTTTTCTAGAAACTCTAAAAATGGCTTCTTTGACTTCAGATGGTCCTCCTCTTCTCATTTCATAAGCAGTTAGTATGCCATGAAGCTACACCACAGTAAGATTTTGAAGATCCTGTTTTTCTTCAAGAGCAGAAACTTTTGACTCAAATTTTGCCGTTAGTGATCTTAGAATTTTCTCAACCAAAGTAGATTTGACTATTGTTTCTCCCAGATTTCTCATATGATTTACAATGTCATCAAGACGTAAGAAGAAACTAGTAATACTCTCATCACTATGCATCTTTAAATTTTCATATTCTATTCTGAGAGTTTGGAGTTTTGCACTTTTTACCTTTGCATCACCTTCATAACTTAGAATGATTTTGTCCCATATTTCCTTTGCTATATTCAGCTGCATGACCTTGAAAAATTATGATTCAGTTAGACTCCCCAATAGAGCATTGACCGCCTTTGTATTTGTCTCATAATTCTTCTTTTCTGTTGCATCTATTGGTACAGTGGCTGGATATTGATATCCTTGTTCAACAATAGCCCATATATCTACTCACATAGACTGAAGATAAGATCTCATCCTTATTTTCCAGAAGATTAAATTACTTCCGTTGAAGAGTGGAGGCTTGATAGATGATGTTCCCTCTTGATTGCTCATCTTGCTTGATCTTCCTTCTAGCGGTTAAGCTTTTTCAGAAGGACCTCCTCTGATACCAATTGTTGGGAAAAATACTGAGAGGGGGGGGTGAATTAGTATTTAGTGCAGATAATAAAACTTTGATATTTCTTTCTTAAAAACTCATATACCACTTTCCTGAAGCCAACTCACATATATACGGGGAAATCCTTTACAGAACTCGCGTATATCCAGTGAACTAATTATGCATTTAAAACTTGACTTACATCATTGCATTAATTATTCATCAGATGTTTAAAGGACAATAAACAGGTGCAGAAAGAACAGAATAATCATCACATATAAGCAACACACATGAACACCAAGATTTTAGGTGGAAACCCAATTCGGGAGAAAACCACCGCTTCCGTTGTCTCAGTATTCAATATTTATTATTAAGAAAACTTCTTACAATCATGTACTGGCGCAGACTCATACCAGCATGCAGGCACCCACCTGAAGAAGGCTATAACCTTCTCTTGTTTACTAGCCTCTCCTGGAAGGGAGCAACAATCCCCTGCTCTCGTTTACCAACCTCGCCTGGAAGGGAGCTACTACCCCCTGATATTAACACCAGCCTCTACTGGTAGAAAGCTTCTACTTTAGACTAAAGGCTTCAACCCTCAGATCCACTGCAGACCACGTTTCATCAATTTTCAAACTGGATCAATCAGCTTCAACACAATCCTTCACTTATCAACAAACATATTTTTCCCATTGCATCAAATAGAACAGTGAAACCACTGTAACCAGAATATCAGAGATAGCCCAGACTTCGGAATAGATATACAGAAAACTCAATCAGCTTTGAGCAACCATCAGTTCAGATATCATACGCACTTTTATTTAAACAGACCCGCGTATACACGTGCTTTTAATGAAGTGAACCCGCAAATATATTTGTGCACTTTTCAGAAAACCCTTAACAGTCCATACACGCATTTTCTTAAATAGATCCGCGTATATACGCGCTTTCCATGAAATGAACCTGCATATAGATCTATAAAAGATAAAATTTGTAGAACAGACCAGATCTATGAGCTTACCCAGATTTCTTCAACTTCTTCAACAGATTTGCGCCAGGTCTTCATTACCTCTTTTTAGATCATCTTAGAGATTCATCATTTCCAAATCTAGAGATTTTGAACCTTCATCATATTCACAGGTGCATCAAAGATTCAGATCTATTGATTAAGAACAAGGCAATTTTCAATAGCACGAACACCTCAGCAAAATGGAGTTGCTGAAAGAAATAATAGAACTGTACAAGAAATGGGTAGAACAATGTTGAAGGACTCAAAATTGGATGAAAAATTTTGGGTTCAAGCAATTGATACGGCAGTCTTCATTATCAACCAAAGTCTTCTCAAAAATAATTGCAACAAGACTCCATATGAATTATGGAAAGGAAAACCAACTAATGTAAAATATTTCAAAATCTTCGGAAGCAAATGTTATATCAAAAGAGAAGATCAAAATTTGGGTAAGTTTGAATCACGTGTTGATGAAGGTATCTTTGTTGGTTACTCACGCAAAATAAAGGCCTATAAATGCTATAATCTAAGACGAAAACAGATAGTGGAGAGCATAAATGTTACATTTGACGAAGATGGTGTTCTAGTGAGTAATGATGAGGATCTAGAATCTTTGAAACTTGAGACAGAGGCTGAAAAAGACAGATAAAATTGTAGAAGAAGAAGCAACTATCAACGAGGAAGAAGTAAACAATGATCATCAAGATATACCAGAACAACAATAAGAAGCTCCTCCAAGGAGAACAAAAGAGTGGATTCAAAAGAACCATCCATCAAATCAAATCATTGGTGACATAAATGAAGGTCGACAACTTCGTTCATCACAACAAGCTCACGTTGCTTTTCTAGCAACCTTTGAGCCTAGTAGTTTTGAGGAAGCCAGCTAGAATGAACATTGGGTAGCAGTTATGAATGAAGAATTGGATCAAATTGAGAAGAATAACACCTGGGAATTAGTTCCACGACCAAAAGATAAAAATGTCATTGGGACTAAATGGGTGTTCAGGAACAAATTGAATGAAGATGGGCAGGTTACCATAAACAAAGCAAGATTGGTTTGCAAAGGCTATGCACAAGTGGAAGGAATTGATTTCGACGAAACATTTGCACCAGTTGCCAGAATGGAAGCCATCCGAATGTTTCTCGCCTATGCATGTTCAATAAAAATCAAAGTCTACCAAATGGATGTTAAGTCAGCATTTCTGAATGGAGAATTAGAAGAAGAAGTTTACATCGAACAACCTGAAGGTTTTCTACTATCACAAAAAGAAGACTATGTCTGCAGGTTAAATAAGGCTCTATATGGTCTCAAGTAGGCTCCTAGAGCATGGTATGCTCGTCTTGATGGATATCTACGTCAACAAGGGTTCAAGAAAGGTACTGTTGATAGCAATCTTTATGTACAAATAGATAAAGATAATTTAACAATCATTGAGGTATATGTGGATGATATAATATTTGGTAGCAATGATGATCGACTAAGTAAGAAATTTTCTACAAAGATGCAAAGTGAGTTTGAGATGTATTTACTTGGTGAGCTGACATACTTCTTAGGGCTTCAAATATCTCAGCAAGAGAAAGGAATATTTATATGTCAATCCAAGTACATCAAGGAAATGCTCAAGAAATTCAAAATGGAAGATTGCAAACCCGTCCTTACTCCAATGGTAACAGGTTGCAAATTGAGCATAGACGACTCATCTAAGGATGTGGATCAGAAGTTGTACAAATCTATGATTGATAGTCTTCTATATGTAACAGCTTCTCGGCTAGATGTTATGCAAGCAGTTGGACAAGTAGCAAGATTCCAAGCAGCACCAAAAGAATCACATATTATTGTTGTCAAAAGAATTCTTCGATATCTAAAGGGCACAGAAGAATATGGCTTGTGGTATCCCAAGGGTAACAATCTCATTATTCAAGCCTTTACAGATGCAGATTGGGCAGGAAGCGTTGATGATCGTAAGAGTACTAGTGGAGCAGCATTCTATCTAGGTGGTTGTCTCGTATCATGGTTGAGCAAAAAGAAAACTTCAATCTCATTATCTACAGCGGAAGCAGAATACATTGCAGCAACATCATGTTGTACTCAAGTCCTTTGGATGAAACAAACTTTGCAAGATATTCAAGTACAATTCAGTGAGCCTATTCCCATATTCTGTGACAACACTAGTGCCATCAGCATCTCCAAGAATCCTGTCATGCATTAAAAAACAAAACACATTCCAATCAAATATCATTTTGTTAGAGAACAAGTTGCTGAAAAGAATATCAAACTTGAGTATGTTTGTACAAAAGAAAAAATTGCTGATATCTTCACTAAACCTTTACCTCGTGAAGCATTTGAATATCTTCATCAAAATCTTGGGATTCTCCCAAGTTCTCATTAGATTTTCCTTTTTCAAGAATATAAAGCGGGAGTGGAAGTGTGTATAGGTCTGCAGGACGATTGTGTGTCAGCGGGAGTGGAAGTGTGTACAGGTCCGCAGGATGGTTGTGTTTCAGGGGGAGTTACCCTTTGCCATTGATTTCAAAGGGGGAGAGAATGTTGAAGGAAGAGGTGTCATGATCGCAGGGGGAGTACTTGTGTTGCCATCAATTCCAAAGGGGGAGATTGTTGATCAGCGGTTGTCATTGATGTCAACCCAAGCAGCACCAGGGACTAACCCAATATTGCATGGGAATTTTTACCTACAAAATTAACATTATGGGTCAACAATTCTTTTCATTCGAGATGTTTCGTTGATATATGGTACGCTGCCACCTTCACGATTTGAGAGATATTCACAGCCCATGCCTGTGTTCCCGCTAGGGGTGGGCTAAACCCATGGGCTGGGGCATGGGTCACTGAAAGTTCGCTAATTAATATTTTTTAAGCTCCTAAAATCCCTCCCACGTTCACTTGTTGGAAGTCCCTCTCAACTTAAGCATTCATATAAATTTTGATTTTCATTTCTCCCATTCAAGTGATTTGCCATCCTAATATCAAATACATTGAATTGCCTAACATTTTTTCACGAATGTCCGGTTGAAATTCTTGATGAGCGGCTGCCAATCCCGAGGAAGTCGTAGTAAAAATTTTGATCGTTGCACAAATATTTTGAGACATCCGTAGTTAGGGTTTTGTGTGTTCGAAATTCATCTCAAAGAAGTGACCTTGGTAAAATCGTCATAACTCTCTCTCTGAGTATCGGATTGGAATTTTGTAAAAATTGGAAGATAGTGCACAGTATATAGTTTTTTCTCTATCAATTTTAGAGCCAAATGAAGAAACAGTGACACGTGGCATGCCGTACAAGTTCGCTCTGCTGAAACATTCCATAATTAGGGCATTGTGAGAGATTGGTATAACTCTCTCTTGAAGAATACAAATTGGGTCAGACCTGTGGCATTGGAAAGATGACTCATAGGAATAATACAGGACCAAAAATCAGTTATTGAGGATCTGAAATAACAGAGATACACCAGATTCAATATCGAGCTCCTAGAAGGAAAGAAAAATCTAGATCATGTGTTGTCGAGGATTGCAAAGGACCAGAATTTCTATGGCAGAAAAGAAAAGCAAGGTGCAAAGCAGAGGGTGTGCATGATAAGAGCGGAAACCAAGGTACAACAGCAAGAATTTCATCACATGAAGTCTTCAAGTGGGCAGCACACAATCACAAAGGTAATGGGCTTGTACGAGTCACAAACATTGTGTAAAAATTGTACTAGTGTCTATTTGCCAAGGGTTGAAGAGGCAGTGTTGGGAGGTCTAGTATCATCATTAGGTGGTTGTGTCAAAGTTGGGGTTATGGTCTAGTATATCTTCTTCTTCTTCATCATTCTATATCATTGTAAACTGGACCATTTTCCCTGGTATGGGAGTCCATTCTTCTTCTATTCTTCTATAGGGTGGTAGGGTGGTGCTAGGGTGAGTTGTAGCTCATTGGGTGTTGGTGCATCCGTTCAGTGACTACTGAAGAATCTCGGGTGTTGGAGCGTCCATCCAGTGGGAGCTGGAGAAGAATGCTTTTCTAGATTCTAGGAAGTTGGAGCTTTATTTTCAATTGAGTTGAATTTAAAGAAGCTTTAGAAAGAATTAGTGTTTTTGTCCCTGAGGGATTTCTGGGCATTAAAAATGTGCATTTATGTTCATCTTGTTTTCTATAATTCTACAAACAATCGATAATAATGATGGAATATTAACTAGTGTTTCAATGAATGGTAATACCTGTTCACCCCCCTCTCAGATGCATCTAGATCTCATTTTTACATTAGATCTTCAAGCTATAGTATTATGGAGGAGATCAAGGAACCTTTAGTGCAGTCGTCATCATTTTTCCGGGTGAGTTTCGCTATCTCTTTTTCCATTTGGCTTGTGTGAATGATTTTTGTCTTGTTTCTTTGCATGCATTCTACCATTTTAACTTTCTTTAGCCTATAGAAGTGTTGTTTCAAGTTATCATTTTCCTTTCACAAGTGTTTCATCTGTTTCTTCTTTTTTTCCTCGATGGTCATTGTTTCGACTCTCCTCACTGATTTGGTTTCTTCCTATTTATTTAGTTTCTTCCTATTTATTTAGTTTCTTCCATTGATCTATCTTTTTCCATTCACACTTAGTCATATATGCACTCAATCCCACAATATCTCTTAGATATGCTAGTTTTTCCCACTTCCCTTGGGCAGATCTATTATTCACTTGGTCGTTTTTCACTTTGCCCAATTGGGCACTGCACAATATTAAGGATCAAGCTGAGATATTGGCCTCTGGAACTGCATATTGCACAATAGAGGATGGCCCAACTATGAAATGCACAGTTCCAGGGCTCAATCTGCATCCCTAGCCACTGCACATTGTGCAGTCTCTCCCATACCACTTCCCAGACTGAATTATGCATTGATCAGTCTCAGATCTCAAGCTTCAAACCTAATTGTTGGGACGACGTAGTGCGAAGTTCCCGTAAGTAGCCATACCCTCTTACCAGTGAAGATCTATTGGATGAGTAAAGTTCTTAAAACTCAAAGTGTTCGAAACTTCTCTAAACCGGTTCCAAAACGTAGATCTCGTCGCATTTAATCCAACACAAATTGAATCGCTCAAAATCGATATCATACTCTCTCGATGTTGAGTTATGGTCATTTTCCTAAATAGCTAAAAAAAAATTAGTTGGGTTGGGTTACATGTACGCTGACTATGTAGTTTTTATGTTGACTGGGCAATGTGACTGGGTAGTTGACTGGCTTTTTAGGACCAATGACATCTCTCCAAGTTTCCTCATCTTATTGGTATAAATTTCATGTGATTTTATTAGTTGTTTGTATTATTATGTGGTCCAATGAATGGAGGCCACGTGGGCCAATGGATGGTCGCCACATGGCCTCCCAGCACTAGTGCAAAACTTGGTTATCGGTCAGATGGGTCTTCAGGAGGTTTGAATGCACAACCTATGTAATGACAGCACAAAGTCTTACCGCTCTGCCACGGGTAGTTATTATTATGTATAGTGGTGAAACGTTATTTAAGGTTTCAATTTTTGGCATTTGGGGGAAGGGGCTAGGGTTAGGCCCTAGTACCCAATCACTCCATACCCATGAGACCACAGGTCGGATGTCGAGGGCTAGAGCCTAACCCCGGCCAAAGCCACGGTTAATCCATATTACACCACAGTTCGGGGTGGAGTTTCCATTGGCATAGAGTTTTAAAAAAATCAATCTGGTGATACCACATACCATAACAATCGAAAACGTTTCGAGGTTGGAGTTAAATTTTGGCATGGGAATTTTGAAACTCAACCATGAAACCACACTCACCGCCACCTAACCATAGTCATGATTGTATTCAATGGTTGGTAGGAGTTGGCCCGACCTTCGAATTTAACGATATAGAACCACCCACATGGCTCCTTTTTATGTTCTCATGAGGGTCAATGTGCAATTAAAGTAGGCAATAATTTACACCCAATCTAGCACAGATCTCACTGGACTGGGGAAAATATGTCGCTCAGTGGTGACGAAAATTGTGGATTCGTAGGATGGTTAGTAGGAGAGTGCAATTTGTAGACAAGTTAGGAGCAAAACTTCACCAGAGCATAATTTCATTTTTTGGCCAAACTGAGCTTAGAAAAAGCCCAGCTATGGGTTTTTTACTATTCTGGAGCCATTGGAGACATTAATTTTTCATTATGAGTACTTCAAATCCATGTGAAGACATATTTGAGAACTTAATGAAAGAGGCCCGACATTGGAAGTTGGACCAGGAGAGGTAGCTTAGGAGGGGTGAACTCCTTCATCATTTTGTTGTTATGTGTTAGTATTTATGGTATTATTTTCTCTATTTTTATAGTGCAAAATTGAGTTTAAACACTTAATTTATGTACTTTTTCAATTTTCCTGATTTCCTAGAAGACATAAAATTTAACTTGAAAAATTCATCAAACCTTCAATTTTTCAAATACAGATCAGTTTGTTGTCAGATCTTTGGTTCTTTGGTTGTATTGAGAATTTAATTTTGTTGCAATTATTTTTTGATGCTTACAAGGTTGAAGCTCAAATAAGGAGAAGAAACTCTTGTGGGAATAAGTCCTCAAGCTAGTTCATGGAGAGCATATCTACCTCAAGTGCCACCAAAGGCCTCACCAGTCATGGAAAATGAAGGAAAACCTGACAATATCTCTGAGGATGAGAAAGCTTTCAGAAAATAACTTTGAAATGATTAAGATGGTGAAAGTTCTTTATGAGGAAAGGAACTCAATATTGTATAGTGACAGCTCGAATCCTCCAAAGGGAAATGATGGAAATGGTGACAAACCACCTCTACCTCCACCTGTCTCTTCACCTTCATATTCACCATCATCTTCCTCTACATCAACCCCTTCACAAACACCTCCACATTCTCCAAATGGACATGGTAAAACTCCATTGTTAAAACTTGACATAAATTTTGATTTTCCTATGTATAATAGATAGGTAAATGATGAGAAATTAAATAATTGGGTTCCTAAACATTAGGTGTATTACAAGATATAAAGGATCAAAGATGATGAGACCAAGATTAAACTTTCTTCTTTAAGGTTAGAAAGTGCAGCACTAATTTGATGGGAATCCAAAACTCAAGAGAATCTCAAAAAAAGAGGTAATATCATAACATTTTGGAATTATTTTGTGGCTACATTAAGAATATAGTTTTATCCTTTAGCATAGACGCAAAAAGCTATAATGGATTGGAAAAACTTTAGGCAAGAAAAGGGTCAAAGTGTTCAAATTTATGCCAAAGATTTTATAAGAAGAGCATTTATTTTGGTTGTATATTTATCCTCTCAGGGAACTTTACTAAACTACATTGGAGGTTTACTTATCTACTTGAGACACACAATTCTCATGTTTAATAGTAGAAATATAGATGAAGATTGTGTAAAGGAAACACATTTATAAGAAAGAGGGAAGAATGTTCCACAAGAGGGAAACAAAAATCCATTCAAGAGTTGAGAAAAAGGAAAGGGAAAATTCAAAGGAAACGGGAAAAAGAATGCTTTCATCAAGAAATAGGGAGAAAAAATCACATGAAAACATTTTTCAAAAGAATTTCATGATGAATACCATTGTTGGAAACTTCATCCTTAGATAAGACCCAAAACGTTTAACAAAAAAGGAAAACAAAAGGCTACCACAACTACACAACTTCATTCAGGATATAATTCGGGAGATGAAACAAAGATCAAAACCATGGGATTGAAAGGTAAGGACTCTATTGTGAGCATTAGTTCTTATAGTAACCTCAATTAAACTAAAAAATGAAAAGGAAATAATAGATATTTTCCATATTATAGTTATCTCAAAACATAACAAAATAGACACTCTATTTGATAGTGGATCACAAGAAAACCTCATTTCAGAAACCATTATCAAGAAATTGAATTTGGAAACCATTCCTCATCCCAAACCTTATCTTTTAGGTTGGGTATGTGACAATGAAAAATTACAAGTGTCTAGAAAATGTAAACTAAAATTCACCATCACTACAAACTTCATTGATGAGGTAGAACTTGATTTAGTTCCATTAGACATATGTGGTATTTTTTTGGGAAGCCCATATCATTATGGTAAAAATACATATTTCATAGCCATGATAACAAGTATCATTTGTTTAAATATGGTATTGAGTACATTTTTAGAGCACATCGCAAGAAACTAAATCTATCTCTTGTGAATGTTGGACAAATGAAGAGGCTTGTTAATTCTATAAATAATTTCGTACTTTGATATTTAAAGCCAATAATGATGTTGATAATGAAGCCTTCCAAGGTTGTGATGCAAAGCTAAAAAAAATTTTGATTGAGGTTGCTAATACGTATGATGAGATCATTTCAGGAGCCTAAAGGACTACCTCCTAAAAGAGGAATCCAACATGAGATCCAATTGCAACAATATTTTCCTCTTCCAAACATTGGCATGTACAAGATGTCAGTGATGGAAAAGGAAAAAATCAAGAAACAAATACAAGAGTTGCTTGATAAAGGGGTCATCCAACCAAGCACATCACCATGCGGGTCACCTATTGTTTTAGTGCCAAAGAAGGATGGCAGATGGCGCACATGTGTGGACTTTAGAGCATTGAAAAAAAATACGGTAAATAACCATTACCATCTTCCTAGAGTCAATGATTTACTTGATCAATTGAAAGATATTGTTTGTTTCACTAAGTTGGACTTGAGGAGTGGCTATCATCAGATTACAATTGTTGAAGGAGACATTTGTAAGACAACCTTCAAGACAACAAATTGTTTTTTTGAATGTTTAGTTATGACATTTGGGATTTGTAATGCTCCTGTTATATTCATGCGGGTTATGAATGATGTTTTAATTCATTTTCTATATGATTTTTTGATGGTATACTTTGATGACATATTTATTTTAGGCAAGTCTCATGAAGAACATTCCATGCATTTCAAGAAATTATTAGATGTATTAAAGAAGAAAAAATTGTTTTTAAAGATGTATAAATGTGAATTTTGGAAAAATTCTTTATTCTACTTGGGTCACATTCTTGGAAGGGGTGAGTTGAAGAGAGATCTGTTGGAGTTGGGTCCCCTGCATGAAATTTTGATATATTTTTGTAATATTTTGTAATATTTTAGTCTGGCACAAGGGCTTTGGGCGGGTCAAAGCCCCTAATGAATTGTAATGGGTCAAAGGGTAGACCAAGGGCCCGCAAACCACAGTTTTCGAACATAGAGTAGTGCAGGCTAAAATAGTATAAATAGATGAATAAGATTCACTCTAGAAGTAAGTTTGATTAAGTATGGATGCGAATGTTTGATCTATGATACTTGTTGTGCGTATTTTCTAGTAAGGGCTCCTGCTCGTTGTGTGTGTAGAGAACCTAAGTCCTACTGTGCACGGACGCCTCTAGCTATGTGTGCAAGTTTATGAATGAGTCTGTAAGTGGAATCTGAAGCATTAATGAATGAGAAGACCTTATGTTGTTTCTTTGTGTTTTGTTATGGGTTGCGCTATATGTTGATTTCTGAGTTATGTCTATGTATTTAATACTGTTAGTTAATTGATGTGCACATGGATGCGATACTTGAAAGAGTAGAAAATTCATAGATCTGGTTATGTTTGGTCATATTTCTTCTATTAACTGGTTATCTTATGATTTTTGGGCTTCACACAAGTTATTCAGTCAAGTATATTGTTAATGGTTTCTAGTTAGGGCTTCCTCAGCGTAGTCTTGTTATAGATCTTAAGGCCCCCACTTCATTAAACCCTCTCTCTCTCTCAGCGTGTGGAAACTTGGTTCGAGCACCCTCCCATACAACTTCGGGTGAGACCTTGACTTGTGCAAGTTGATCATTGCTGAAAGGGCTAGTAGTACAGGGGTTTGTTGGTAAAACTCAAGTTTGAACCTGGGTCAATACCCCTCAAGCCAAAAAATGGTTCCATTGCGGGGATCGGGAGAAGTTTGAGATAGATATTGGGTAATTCCATCGGGTCATTGGCAGCCATTAAAGCCTGAACTTGAGGACTGGTTTGAAAATGAGATTCAGGAGTTTTCCCTAAAAGAAATAAAATAAAACAGAAGCAGGAAGCTATTTTCCGAGGGGTGGAATAATAATTATATTTTTACAGAAGTACACGAGAGCTTCTTTGTAACCTTCATACACGAACTATAGGAGTGGTTGGCGAGGTTAGAGGAATTCCAAACCTGTTGGAAAGACGATCAAGTCTCACAGTGGACCCCTATGTTGATCCAACAGTTGGAGAATACTGATAACAAAATCACTTGGACTGTAGATCACTGGGTTGATAGTGTATTGGGTGGATTTGTAACTGATTTTGCATTCAATCAGTTCGTGTCCTACTCTGAAGCTGAGCGAAGGTTTTTCAAAGGATTTAGGGGTAAGTTCTTAGAGATGTTACTGTTGCTGATTAAGATGCTATTGTGTGAAAAGGGTGTCCTGTGCAGTCACACCGAGTGAATGACCTCTGAACAGAGCGAAAGCATGACACGAAGTGGAAAATACTATCGGGTCAATCAAGAAGGGGATAAATCAGTTTACAGTCCTCTAAATAATTCACTTGATCTGAACAGAGACAGTGTTGTGCATGCCGAAACCAGTCCCCCAGCTACACCACCCTCAAACCCGCACAAAGGTAATAATTCTCCTACCCCACCTCCGCCACCACTTGCGGACGACATGGACACAAAAATGAAGCTACCCACTTTTAAGGGTGTAGGGGATGAGGATATGGATCGATTTTTGTTCATGGAAAACATGGTGTGGGCTGCGTATAATTTTAATAATGATGTCGTAAAAAGAGTACAACTATCAATAGCTTTTGAAGGGTGAGATCTGGATTGGTTCATGGGATGCATTTTTCAACATGTGAATCCTACAATACAGGAGATCAAGGATGACATAAAGCAGTAGTTCCAAAAACATAAGTCCTATTCTCAATGTGTAGTAGAGTTCAAAGATATTAAGCAAGGACCTATGCAGTCTATTTGGGAAGTTGACCAAAGGGTGAAGAAAATAATCAGTGACGCAGGATTTGTTTACGAGGAAAAAAAACATAAGGAATGGTTCATCGCCATGTTATTACCACATCTACATAGACCTATGGGTCCGCAGAAGATTGATTCACAGGAAGAGGCCCTGGAAATTGCCATGAAGCTAGAAGCTACGCCAAGGGATGATGCTCAATTTGGGGTGCTGCAGATACATAGCAATCTAGAGGCAATGCACTTAGAAATTCAGAATTTACAGAGGGATCAGGGTAAAGAAACTAGTGCAGATGTCTGGTGCATATGCTTTAGGGTATCAACCCACACTAAGGATTAGTGCCCTCTCTTGCTAGATTATATGCAGGTTGGGGGACCAAGTCCATTATGCCCAAGAGATATTGCTGGACTAAGTACCCCCACATTTTGGTTCACTAATTTTCGAGTAGCATGAAGGCATGCTACAAACCACTGCCCACGATTAGGCACCTATGTCCCAGAACTGAAGCAAAAGCGGTGCAGATTCTACTCGTCGGTGGGTTACGATGAAAACAATTTCTGAACATATGACCTAATGATAGATCGGGGGAACCTATACAGGGTGCGGGCTGACCCTTCATTGCCAGCATCTTCCTCGGGGAGGGGAGGATCCCCTACAAGAGGGCATGGAGGAGGGAGAGGCAGAGGCGCAAGTCAGGGAAGAGGAAAACTAATTTTCTCCAACTGTGAGGACACTGGACATTATGCAAGAGACTTCCCGAACACTGTGTGTCAATCATATAGGTATTGAAAATAGTTCAAACATGTAATTGAAGATTGTCATGTGCTGATAGCTAAAATGCAGGAAAAATAGTAGACGCCAACGCAAAATTTACAATGGGTTAAGGCAGAGCCGCACGATGATGGGCCCAGTATCAATGTAATTACATGTAGTGGCATTGCCACTGGAGGAGTGAAGGGAAAAGTTTTGGTTGAACCACTAATTAGGAAGGCCTCAGACAAAAAGGAAAGCCTAGAACTGTGGAGAGAGAAAGTGACTTTCATCGAAGCAAGGAAGGATTTTGCTAGGGATCAAGCATCCATCTCGAGGGATTTTGCAGATCCAAAGGTAGATGAAGTAGCTAAGCTATTCCTTCAAGCATGTATGAAGTTACTACAAAATCAAAAGGTGGTGGAGAATGTCCAAGTATTAATAGAAATCTAAGTAGAAAGGGAAGCCCCCCGAACAGAGGTTAAGGTTGTGAATCAGATTTATAAGAACAAGAAAAGGATTGTTCAGGAGATGCATATGATTGTGCAGATTGGAGAATATGAGATGGACCAAGTCATCCTAGATCTGGGATTTAATGCCAATGTCTAGCCTAAAAAAACCTGGAAAAGAATGGGAGAACCCAAATTGGAGTGGTCCACCATTCAATTACGTATGGCTAACTAGCAGAAGATCATTCCATCAGTCAGGTTGCCGAAGGTTGTGGTACACATTGCGGGAGTTAAAGTCTATGTAGATTTTGAGGTAATCCAGATTGTGAATGATGTGGATCCTTACCCTGTGCTCTTAGGAATAGATTGGGATATTGACATGGGAGGTATCATCAATCTGAAAATAAGGAGCATAGTCTTCGAGAATGATGGTACGCGGGTAATAGTCCCCTTGGATTCAACGAAAGGTGAACGATATATAGAGTCGGTACGCGATGAGGAGGATGTAAATCATATTTACAAACTAACTGCCCAGGATGATGATTGGATCAACCCTACATCTGATGGCATGTTTTCTTTGGAGAAATACATCTCATGTCTCTCAGAATTGGATTGCGAGATAGAAAACAGGAAGAACCGATTGCATGACGTGTCTGCGCTGCACTCCCTCAAGATCATGAAGAGCTTCCATTACATTTCCTCAGAGGTAAGAGAAATGCCTTACTTTGATGGTTCTGGTATTGTTAAGAAATTTCTTAAAGCATTAGAAATATATGTCCCTGAGGAACAAATATTTTGGGCACTTGATTTGGCTATGCACGTGACCCCTGCACGGTGGTGGGAAACCCACAAGGAGGGTTTTTAGGACTGGAATGAATTCTAAAAAATAATGATCCTGTGACTTGAACCTCTAGTCAACCCACCCATGGATCTATTTTCTGGCAGTGGGGACCCCGCACGCACTTTGCTATGTGGATGGAGGTTTGGAATGAAAGGACCTAGAATGAATGGGTCCACATGTCTATTCATGCTTTAGGACCAATCCCCACCACCCAGTATTTAGATGCAGAGCTACACCAGTGCACTCGCCATTGGGGCACAATGACAAAAGATTTCATGGTGAAATTTGGTTTAGTTGGAGGGACGAAGAAGTTGGATGAAGCCCTGCAAGATGTAGATGTTATTTTCTTTGATGAGTATTTACCTCAGAAAGAATGTGTTGCACCAACTTGGGATGCACAGATGCAGGATATTGTCAACTGTCGAAATTTTTAAGTGGAGGATTGTGACGAGGATCAAAGAAATATCACCATCCCAGAGTCATAAGGAGAGTGCATAGTTGTAGGACCCCTATTACAGACAGCAGATGTTACCAAACCCTTAAAGTTGAAGGAAGTCAACATTGGGATAGAAGAGCAGCCCAAGTTGGCCAAAATTTTGGATTACTGGGATGATGATAATGTTGGAAATATTGCTGAGCTACTAACTGAATATCAGGACCTATTCCCTACGAAGTTCTCTGAGCTCAAGGGAATCATAGGAGAACTGGGTGTCATGAAAATCACCTTGAAGCTAGATGCACATCCTGTAAAGCTGCGGCCCTATCGGCTAAACCCTAAGTATAAGAAGAAATTCAAGGATGAAATAGATAAGATGGTGGCCATAGGTATCATTGAGTCAGTAGAACAATCTAATTGAGTGAGCCCAATGGTGGTCAAAGAAAATAAAACCAAAGGAGAGATAAGGATATGCGTAGATTTGTGCAAGTTGAATGATGCCTGTGTGCATGATCCCTTCTCTACGTCATTCTCTGATAAAATCCTGGATAATGTGGGAGGTAAAGAATCATATTCTTTCATTGCTAGGTTTCCAAGGTACCATCAGATCATAATTTCACCCGAGGACCATAGCAATACAACCTTCACCACTGAATGGGGCTCCTTCCAGTACACTGTCATGCCATTCGGAGTGAAGAACGCCCCTGCCATTTTCTCACGCGTTGTTGTAGTAGTATTTAAAGAATTCGTCCATAAGTTTCCATAATTTTATTTTGATGATTGGACAAAATTCATATTGTTGAAGAAGCATGTGTCGAACGTGCGCATGATGTTAGATACCTGCAGAAAACACTAGATCTCGTTGAACCTGAGGAAGTGCATATTCTATATACCGTTTGGGATTTTTTTAGGACACATCATATGTGAGCAAGGATTGATGGTTGACCCACCCAAGATCGTGGTCTATAGAAATTTATTAATAATGATTGTATTACCGAATTCTCCTTATCTAAAAAATTAATCTTACGTTAAATACAAAATCCTTCCCCTTAATTCTTTGCGGAAATTAAATCGCCAATTGCAAACACATGTGCAGAAAATCAATCTCACATAAACACAATTGTTTAACAGGAAAGCTTAAAGCTAAAAACCCCAACTATAATATATCATGTATATCAATGGATCATGTAATAATCTCATACAAAGCTTAGTACATCAAGCTCTCAGTAAAATCAACAATCATTACACACTGTCATGCATAAATTTTCATATCTATGCACCAATTTCTTACCTCTTGACAGCTTGCCTCCACTACGCAATCCCTGATGAATAAAATCCTTGAATGAATTCGAATTGGCCTTGCATTGACTATGAAATCCTCATTGGCATCTCTAATGTGTGTTAGATGCATTGAATGCATCACTATAGACACAACAGATATTCCATCTCACCATTTCACCTATCTCTCCACTGGGTCTCCTCTGGAAGTGACATGCAAGTATTTAACTATTGTATTTGTTCAGTTTTTAGTGAGTTATTAGTTGTTAATTAATTAAATAATTAATTCGCTAAACTCTCACTAGTGTATCTTTCAGTTAGACTAGATACAACTAGCTCAAATGAGTTTAACTCACTTAACTGAGTTAAATTGAATAATAACTTCCATAAATACTCTTCCAACTCTGTCACAAATTTTCCACTTCAGTTCTAACTGATTCCTCCATGCATGAGTCACCAACCACCCTAAGAATTGTGTAATTCCTTCAGCTCACTGATTTTCCAAATTTGTTCACTGAAATAAACCGCTCCAAGAGAATAAGTTGATATTTATTGTCGGATTATTATTAAGGACTAACAATAATAGACTTGCATCTAGTTTTAGATTGACGACCTATAAATAGACTTTGCCCAATATTCTAAAAATATAATTTCATCTATATTTCACATTTGATCAACCATCTACAAATATCATCCTACAACTTATAAAATATGCTCACCATGTCTAAAAATAGACATACACCTAAAAATAGCCTACGAGCCCCACTTAGTGAAGGTGATTACTTTTCACTAAGCTCATCATCTTGTTGAATCTCAACAATCCCTCTCAAAAAGATAAGGATTATCCTTCACCTCGATCCTACCTCTATGGTATTCGAATTTTCTTCTGCTAAGTGCCTTCATCAGAATATCTGCATCCTGATCTTCTGTAGGAATGTACTGAAGCAACATGATCTTCCGCTGCACACAATATCTAATATGATGATACCAGGTATCAATATATTTAGATATATCATGAAACACATGATTAATCGAGAGTTTAATGCAACTCTGATTATCACAATGTATCACTATAGGATCTAAATGAGGACCGAACAAACATACTAGGATCTTCCTCATCCAGATAGCCTCACATGGAGCTTGACTTACTGCCATGTATTCTGCGTCTGCTAAAGTGAGTGCCACAGATCTTTGTTTCCTACTGTACCAAGAAACTTCTTTAGATCCGATACTGAAAACCCCTCCTGATGTGCTCTTTCTGTCCATTGGGTTGCCTGCCCAATCTGCATCCATGAAGCCATGCAACTTCACCTCATCCTTCTATCTATACCATAAGCCATACTCAGATGTGCCCCTGAGATACCTCAAGACATGCTTTCCTGCCTTCCAAAAGAGCTTGGTAGGCTTAACCATCTCTTGACTAAGCTGGTTCACCACATAGCATATGTATGGTCTTGTATTAAGTAAATACATGAGCAAACCCACCAACTGTTGATAAACAGTGGCATCCACTACCTCTACTGATGTAGCATCCTATTTCCTTCAATTTCCTAAAAGAGCAGTATCCATGGGCTTGTAGTCCTCCATGTGAAACTTACCAAGTATCTCCTGAGCATACTTGCCTTGAGACACAAACAGTTCACCTTCTCGCTGCCGTATTTCCAATATAAGGAAATAATGAAGGAGGCCCAAATCCTTCATCTCAAATTCCTTCGCAAGATCTACCTTGCATGAGTGTATCAACTTCTCATCACATGTTAGTATTAAATCATCAACATAAAGAATAATGATTAAAAGCTTACCCTCCACCACAATTTGGTAAAATTTTGCATCTGCCTCACTCTTGGTGAAGCCAAGTCTAGTGAAATAACTGTTGATCAATTTGTACCAAGCACGAGGTGCTTGCTTCAGCCCATACAACGCTCTTTTGAGTCTGCACACATGCAACTTGTTGCTAAATATCTCAAATCATTCAGGATGCTCAATGTACACTTCTTCCTCAATGATCCCATTAAGGAACGCAGTCTTCACATCCATCTGATGAATGTGCCAACCCATCTATGCTGAGAGAGCAAGGATGGTCCTTATGGAAGAATACCGTGCGACAGGTGAAAAGGTTTCTTCATAATCAATCCCCTCGATCTGTGAGAAGCCCTAGGCAACAAATCTTGCCTTATACTTTTCAATGCTCCCATCAATAGCTTTATTTACCTTGTAGATCCATCTTGAACCTACCTGTTAGAATTTACTGCAGGAAAAATAAAGAATTTATCAAGAGGAATACACATAAAAAACCCAGCAACAAAACATTAACATAAACACAGATGTTTATCCGGGAAAACCCCAAACTCCGAGGAAAAACCCAACCAATGAAATTTCATTAAACATTGGCCAAAACCATGGCCAATCAGGCCAAGTGAGCCTTCACCGCTCACCTCCAGGCCTACATTACAATGAAGTATTCCCAGCCTCTTATAGGCTCCATTACATGCAATACCATGGGCCAAAACCATGGGTGCACAAAACCATGTACCCCAAAACCATTACTATTTACCCTAGTCAACATTGACTCTACCCCGAGTCATGTTTACCTAACAATTCCCCCCTTAAACTTGACTTGGGGATTATTGACTAAATCCAGCCAAGCTTACTAAATGAGACAACCCCGCTCACTCTAGCTCTTCCCCCCTAAAATTTTTCTTTCCCAGGTAATTGTTAACTTGACATCCCCCCTATCACCTAGGTCTAACCTAGACTTTACCAGTGATTACCCAGGGGTACGCATTCCATACCAGGTCTTCAGCAGTATGCCCATTTACATGTAATAAAATTAACTCCATTATAATAATAATTTTTTTTTTTGTCATTTTTATTGTCTTTGCACATATGACATCAATGTCCATATAAAAAGAGCCCATCTACTGGATTACATGGTTCACCAGCCTCTGTAAGTGCCAGTCTTCTAGGATTTCTCTTCAGATACATGGTTCATCAATTAATTAATCCACGTACACATATCCTCTCTCATTTTGACAAAATTTTATCTCCTAGCGCAGCAAAATTTGATGACTTCCCTTTTCTGTCGGATTGGCATACGTTTGTTGGGATCCAACTATAAAAAAAGATATAAGACTCCTACCAGAACATCATCGTCATTGTCATTGACAATGATGTCCAACTATTTTCTGCACAACACTTAGATCTCAACTTCACCAACAATGCCCTCATCGTAGGGGCTCTACTTGCTCACAGTGCTTCATGGATTTTTCCATAACACGTCGGCTTCTATAGGTAAATACATAACTCATACATGCTTGTGACCCTTTCATTGGATTATCTTCTTAACTTGTAGGCCATCCCAGAATTTTAATCCTCTTGGATCTCACTGTAAAAAGCATATCATTGCATGTTTCTTTGCACTACTCGAGCCTTGATATTCTCATTGCGCAACACTTTGAATGTGAATAAATTTGTAGTATTCAACACCAATTGGAGAAATCACTTAACATTTGATGTAGCACTTATGCTCCATGGTCTAGCCCATAGACTCCTTCGTGGCCACGATGAACTTCAGAATCTGCCAGAACTGCATTGTGAGAGCATCGCTCTTCTTCTTCAGGAGGGTGTGGACGCACATTGCCCCCATTAGGCACGCCTTCATCATGCCTAGAATCGTCACCATAGGCACCACATTCAGGAATTTCCCTTGCCACGACATATCTCTTCTTCCTCCTACTCCTTGATCGATCGATCAATGGCCTGTAATTCAGGCGGTCTGCGGAATTGTGAATTTAGCAAGGAAGAGAGCTATCTCACGGAATCATCAGTGTGTTCACGTCCTGTTTATACTCTGAATCGATATCATAAATGTTTTTTTGTTTTCTTGGCCTTTTAATGGGAAGAAAAGGTACTCGTTATTATTGGCACCATCTGGAGTCACTTCAGCTACATCAGGTGTGCTGCAGATTTTGCCTCTCGCACACACTCAGATTTCATTTTCAAGCCAACACTGTCTGCGTCCTTTGCATACTCGTTACATCTCCACTTGTTTTAGGTCCATTCACGACTTCCTCAACCTATAGGCAGGAACACTCTTCTAAATATACACCAGGTAGTGATCCACAATCAATGTCCTCCTGCACATTTGGTCTCCAACGATTTCCCCAGCACTGTTAATGCCAACATCGCTTCCCATAAAGGCCACTACGATCTCCATGGCTTGCACGACCACCAACTTTTCCACCATCTCCACGATTATCAACCAATAATTCTCTCCGCAGTTTTGAATTAACTAGACAGCCACAACATAACCACTATTGTATTCATCAGCTAGGAATGTCACCGCCTTTCTTGGCCAGTAATTTCTAGCACACTTTCCTTCACATTTAATGCGTGCTTCATCGATTTTATATGGGCATATCATTGAAACCCATTCTGTGATATCAAATATGTGTAGCCCAAGCCTGCCCCATGGCTATCCCAGAATCGATTCACTCACCAAATATTATGCCACCGAATTTGCGTTGATCTCATCAAGCCCTATAAACCCTTGGCAACAAAAAAAAACGTTCATCTGAAGCCAAAACCTAAACCATGGCTTGAATACCATTTGTTAGAATTTACTGTAGGAAAAATAAAGAATTTACCGAGAGGAATACACATAAAAAACCCAGCAACAAAACATTAACATAAACACAGATGTTTATCTGGGAAAAACCCAACCAATGAAATTTCATTAAACATTGGCCAAAACCCTGGCCAATCAGGCCAAGTGAGCCTTCACCGCTCACCTCCAGGCCTACATTAAAATGAATTATTCCCAGCCTCTTATAGGCTCTATTACATGAAATACCATGGGCCAAAACCATGGGTGCACAAAACCATGTACCCCAAAACCACTACTATTTACCCTAGTCAACATTGACCCTACCCCGAGTCATTTTTACCTAAAACTACCACTGATTTACCAACCGGCCTTGGAACAATCTTCCAAGCATTTTTTCTGACAATGGATTCATACTCCTCCACCATGGCATCTACCCATGTGGGCTCCTGCACTACTTATTGAAAATAAGATGGCTCTGTCATGATACACTTGCTCATAAGAGCCATGTATCTAGTGAATCAATCAGGTGACTGTCTTTGTCTGCACTATGATGTAGGAACTCCTACATTTTGTGCCGCATCAAGCTTCAGTCTCTCACTTTCTGTGGTACGCTTTCTGCCAATTCTGATGTTTGGCTCTATGTGAGTGGACTCCTCCACTCCATGACTCTCCTCTTGTGGCTGATCCACATCTAGAGGATCATCTTTGGGAACAAGAAGTTCCTCCTCTTCATGCAAGTGTAGCTCCCTCTCAAGTGACAACTTCATGGCTTTCACCTCATTGAATTTTATATCCCGTCGCACCACAGTCATTCAATTGTTTGGAAAATACACACGACAATTATGGGGTGTTTCTGTGTACCCCAAAAATATCCCAACTTCTGCAGTCGGCTCCAGCTTCTTCCTGGTGTCCTTTGTCACATGAATGTAAATAGATGAGCCAAAAATATTCAAATGAGAAATATAAGGCTTCTTACCAGTAAAATCTTCTTCAGGTGTACTCATGCCAAGTACTCTATGAGGACAATGGTTTTGCACATAAACCGCAGTGTTGCATGCTTCCGCCCACAAGTGCATCGGTAAGCCTTGGTCATGCAACATAGCTCATGCATCACCCACGATCGTTCTAATCTTCCTCTCTGCGACCCCATTTTGTTGTGGGTTATGAGGCGCTATGATTTCTCTTAAAATTCCTTCTTTTCTACAGAAGTCTTTGAATTCGTTCGAGATATATTCACCCCCATTATCACTCCGTAGAGCCTTCACTTGCTTCCCTGACTCCTTCTCCACCAATGCTTTAAAATCACAGAAATTTGAGAATGTTTCGCTCTTCTTCTACATGAAGAAGATCCAGCATCTACGAGAATAGTAATAAATGAATATAACATAATACCTATGTTTTAATGTTGAAGCAACTGAGAAAGGTCCACACATGTCTGTGTGAATTCTCTCCAGGATCACCGAAGCATGATTCTCCTTCTCATGAAAGGTGGCCTTCACAAACTTACCCATATCGCATCCCTTGCACTAATATGACTGTGCAAGAGTACCCTTTGGAAGTCTAGTAGAAATCTGCTGCAAAATCTTCAAGGCAACATTATGAAGATGGCCCAATCTCCTGTGCCATAATTTTCCCTCATCCCAGCTCACCACTTCTTCTGCTTTTCCCATCATTGCAACACAGCCATCTACCTCCAGATTTTAAACATTATTAACTTGAATCCATATCCTCTTGGTTTGACCCATTTTTTATTGTCACAGGAAGGCTTTTCCCTCGCTGAAAACAACGTCATAACCTTTGTCCTCCAACATAGCGACTGAGACCAAGTTCTTCTTCAAACCTGGAACATGCATAAAATCTTTCAATAGAAATGGTTTACCTGAATCCCTCTAAAAGGTAACGGTCCCAATTCTAGTCATACTATATCTACCATCGTCTCCCATATCTATATGAATTTGGATATCGTTCTCCTCCAAGTCACTAAATAACTCCTTGTCTCCCATCATATGGAAGGAAGCACCACTATCAAGATACCACACCGATCCCATTACGATTGAAACCAAGGATGCGATCAAAGAGAAATCAAGTTAAAATTGTGAGGCTAAGGCCTCACTCGCTGTAGCTCCAACAACATTCTTGTTCTTCTTTTTCTCTGGGAAGTTAGTGGCAATATGCCCATGTTCGTGACAGTGAAAACACTTCACCTTGGAAAAATCCAGCTTCTTGCCTTTAGCCTCAGAATTTGGATGGGATTTATTCCCCTTCCCTTTCCTTGCTTTGGTAGCCAAAGTGTAATTCTCTTCATCATCATTCTTCGATGAAAATCAATCCCTGGTATTCTACCTTATTTCCTCCTGCACAAGATCCGACCATAGTCGTTCTCAATTCGGCAGTTTCTCCCGTTCATTGACATAGTCTTCGTAGCTATGCCAAATCTTTGGAAGCTCAAGGAGAGCCAATCTCACCATGTCATCATCTGAAAATGTAATTCCCACACTTCCCAGCTCATCCCTACATTGGACAGACTTTGTGAGATATTGTGGAATACTGTTGCCCTTCTCCATTTTGATTTTTCTGAGCTTATCTTTCAACGTCAAATTCCTATGGTCGTCGCTGCTTTGGAAAATATCTGTCAAAGCCTTCCACATTGAAAATGGAGTGGCTTTCCCATGAAGGCTTGAAAAAATATGGTCTTTCACACCTTCCAACAAAATTCTTCTTTTCTTTGCTACCTTCTTTTTCCATGCGTCAAGTAATGCAGCATCGCTAGAAGTAGGCTTAGGAACATCGCTATCGATGAACTCCTTCATTCCATTACCTTCAAGCACTGCCTCCATCCTATCCTTCCAAGCTATGTAATTCAAGCTACCCTCAAGGGAATACTCCAATCACAACCTATTGAAATACATTTCAATGAATACTCAACTATCACACCAAGAAATTTAGGCAACAAATTCGAATTGTCCACCAGCACAAAACTCAACATCGCTTCACAATTGCAAATTGCCAAATATCAGTGGTCTTTGTTCTTGTTTTGATACCATATGTAATTTTATTAATACTGATTGTATTACAACAATTCTCGATCTAACAAGTGTATGTAATACAAGCTTCACCGTAATTCTTTGCGGAAATTAAATCACTAATTGCAAACACATGTAAAGAAAATCAATTGCACATAAACACAGTTGTTTAATGGGAAAGCTTAAAGATAAAAACCCCAACTATCATATATTATGTATATCAATGGATCATGTAATAATATCATACAAATATTTGTACATCAAGCTCTCATTACAATCAAAAATCATTATACACTTTCATCCAGAAATTTTCATATCTATGCACCAATTTCTTGCCTCCTGATAGCCTGCCTCCACTGCACAATCCCTGCTGAAGAAGACCCTTGAATGAATTCGAATTGGCCTTTCCTTGACTGCGCAATCCTCATTGGCATCTCCAATGTGTGTTAGATGCATTGAATGCATCACTATAGTCACAATAGATAGTCCATCTCACCATTTCACCTATCTCTTCACTGGGTCTCCACTAGAACTGACATGCAAGTAGTTAACTGCTGTATTTGTTCAGTTGTTATTGAGTTATTAGTTGTGAATTAATTAAATAATTAATTCACTAAAATCTTACTAGTTTATCTTTCAGTTAGACTAGTTACAACTATCTCAACTGAGTTTAACTTAATTAACTAAGTTAAACTGAATAACAACTCCCATAACTACTCTTCCAGCTCTGTCACAACTTTTCCACTTCAGTTCTAACTGAGTCCTCCATCGGGAGTCAACAACCACCCTCGGAATTGCGTAATTCCTTTAGCCCACTGATTTTCCAAATTTTTTCACTAAAATAAAGTGCTCCAAGAGAATAAGTTGATATTTATTTTCGGATTATTATTAGGGCTAATAATAATTGAAATGCATCTACTTTTATATTGACGATCTATAAATAGACTTCGCCCAATATTCTAGAAATAGAATTTCATCTATTTTTCACATTTGATCAACCATCTACAAATAGAATCCTGCAACTTATAGAATATGCTCACCATGTCTAAAAATAGACATACACCTAAAAATAGCTTGCGGGCCCCACTTAGTGAAGGTTCTTACTTTTCACTAAGCTCATCATCTTGTTTAATCTCAACATGATCATCATCAATTTAGCAGTCCCCACCATGGAGAAATAGTTGTGCTCCATCTTAGGACACACAATTTACTACAAGAATTTTATTCAAGGGTATGCTTTGATCACTACACCAATGGAGAAGCTGCTAAAGAAGGATGTATCCTATTTCTGGGAGGAGGAGTTTCAGAAGAGTTTTGACCTGTTGAAATTAAATATGGTCACTGCACCTATTCTAATATTTCCAGACTGGGCGAAGGTATTCCATGTACATGTGGATGCATCAGGAATAGCCCTGGGAGTTGTCTTAGCATAGCCAGGCAAAGGAGACATTGCTCATATGGTTGCATTTTCTAGCAGGAGACTCTCTAGCACAGAGCACAACTATTCTACTAAAAAATGAGAAGGATTGGAAATGGTGTATGCCCTGCAGAAATACAGGCACTATATATTGGGAGGACACTTTAAAATGTTCACTGACCATTCAGCTTTAAAATACCTAGTCAATAAGCCTATGTTTGGGGGGGGGGGAATATTTGTAGATGGTTGCTGCTATTTCAGAACTATGAATTTGAAATTATTGTGAAGCCCGGGAGACTGAACGTAGGACCTGATCACTTGTCTCAGATTGAGAGTGGGGAAGATCCAACTAGTTTGGAAGAAGGATTACCCGATGTGCAAATTTTTACTATCAAGGTGGTTGATGAGCACTTTGTGGACATTATTCACTTTTTTACCACTGGGACGACACCTATAGACTATTTAGTGCAACATAAAAAGGATTTGGTGGCCCACGAAGTTGATTTCACTCTATTTCCCGGTCACTTATACAAGTTGGGAGTAGATGAGGTATTTCAAAGGTATGTATTAGAACATGAGAGACAAGTTATCTTGGCTATGGCCCATGGAGGGGTGGGAGGAGGCCACTATGCAAGGAAAGCCACTACGCAAAAGGTGATGAGGGTTGGGTTGTGGTGGCCCACATTTCATAGTGACACACATGCATACTATCAAGCCTGTGATGCCTGTCAATGGACCGGGAAGCCTTCACGCAGATATGAAATGCCCCTACAACCATAGATGGCTTTGCAGGCATTCAAAAAATGGGCTATAGACTTTGTAGGACCAATAAATCCCCTGAGAAAGAAGAATGGTGCATGTTACATCATTACTGCCATTGATTATTTAACTAGATGGGCAGAGGAAAAGGTTGTGAAAGACTGTACTGCAGATACTGTTGCGCACTTCATCTTTGAGCATATTTTGACCAAGTTTGGCTGCCCACAGATCTTAGTAAGAGATAGAGGTACAAATTTTGTTAATGGAACTATTGAAGCTTTGACAAAGGAATTTTAGATCCACCATGAAAAAAGCACCCTGTATCTCCCACAAGCTAATGGCATAGTAGAGGCTTTCAACAAACTTTTGGAGAATGTGCTAAATAAGGTATGTAATGCAGATCGGAGTGAATGGGATGTGTGCATCCTTTTAGTGCTATGGGCCTATCGGACTACATGCAAGAAACTAACTGGAAAGACTCCTTTTAGGATGGTCTATGGATAGGAGGCCATCATGCCCATGGAATATATTGTCCCTAGCCTACACATTATAGCTTTTACAAATATGGTGGAACCTGACATCATGGAGGAACGCTTGGCACAGCTAGTTGCCTTGGAAGAAGATCAGTTCATTGCTAAATTTCATCAGTTGATACAAAAGGCATGAGAAAAAGCTTTGCATGATCAGCACATCCGACAGAATATGTTTAAGGAAGAAGAGTTGGTTTGGCTCTCTGATAGTCAATTTGAGCGCCACCCAGGGAAGTTCCGTATGCATTGTTTGGGACCATATATCGTAAAATATATTACACATGGTGGTGCCATGTGTTTGGCTATGCTGTGCAAAGACTACCTTCCTAGGTACATTAATGGGAGTTGTCTAAAACCATACAGGGACACAACAGTGCCTACCAAATGACTATATGGCTGGAGCATCATAATCAGAGGATACGAACGCACTATGAGGAGCAGGAAAGTGCGGCAGAAGCGCAACAGTAGTTCGAAGGTGAGGTGGTGTGGGAAGGTGCAACTGAGGTGCAGGGGTAGCGCACAGCTAGGAAAAATAGTTGTTGGAATCGTGTAGTGAGGGGGGAAATAGAATTTTTATTGGGAGTGGCGGTCTGGCTGCATTTAATGAAGAAATCTCGGGAGATTTTTTACCATTCCTATAGTAGTAATGGGCATTTAATGGTCGTGTGACCATTTTTACTGTGGGTGACTTACAATAAGAAGGGCGAGGGTTTAGCTGGCCCCTTCACTATGTTAATAATTGGGACACCATGATCCTCTATAAGCTCTATTCTTTGGCCACATGGGTGATCTACATGTATAGTTGTGAGTCCCCTTCCAATTTTAGAAACCCTGAATTCATATTCCGACCTAGGATGACGACCACCAATCCTGCAAAAGAGCTTTTGATGCCCCTCATGGCATTTATGGCAGAAGAATCAGACAAGGTCCAAGAAGTGGTTGTGGAGATGGAAGAAGTTGCATCCAACCTGGTGAAGGTGAAGGCAAAAGGCAAGGGAAAATTGTGAAGTGGGCTATGTCTAAGCCCCACACCTCACCGAGGAATGTTCCATCTCCCAGAAAAACTTCTACAGATTTGTTGTCTCAAGGGGTCCTGACCTAGGTTCGAAGGTTAAGGTTTTCCAACAAACCCCTACACTACTGGCCCTTTCGGTAGTGACCTGTTTGCGTAGGCCAAAGTTTCACCCGAAGCAGTATGGGAGGGTGCTGGAACCAGGTTTTTGGACCCTGAGAGAGAATAGGTTAGTCAAGTAGATCCAAGTTTACAACCTACCAAGTTCACACAGGTCTATTTGCAGTGTTCCACAGTATATTCAGTTAGTAACCATAACAAAGCTATTCAGATCTATTTGATACCTTTGCATCCATGTGCATACAAAAATTATGATATCATAAACACAAATTATAATAGATACACTCGCAGCTGAGACTGATCATAGATATATATATCCATAACACAGATATGATTGCAATACAAGAAGATAATTTTATTCACAAATCTGAACAGATTCCAAAGGTTCACTTTAATAATAACACAACAGATCTCGATGACACAAAGGTACTTCAAATATATCTGTATATATTAGCATCCAAAACCAAGTACAAACAAAACACAACCTGTGCTCATAGCCAATAGGGTCTGCACACAGCAGGACTGAGGATCTCCATGCACACAACCAGCAGGAGTCCTTACCCAAACAACCCAAGACAGATCTAACAATTCACACTTATCATTATACTCAATTCTTGCCTACCTTAAGACTCAAAATGTTCATCTATTTATATTGATTTAGCCTATGCTTCCAATGGTCTGCAAACCATGGTTTGTGAACACTTAGTCTACCCTTGACCCATTACAATGCATTTGGGGCTTTGACCCACCCCAAAACCCCTGTGCTAGAATAATTTATACCAAAAATATACAAAATTGTACAAAATTCACAGCTTTTAGGGGACCCTGTTCCAATAGTCCCCCAACACAATCTTGTGACTCGTCCGAAGTCACTGTGGTGGTGGGCTCTCCACCTTTGCTTGCAGTAGCTTGATCGCATCAATCAGCTTAGGCATCACTCCTTCACTTTGTGTAGCAGCATTTTGAGCTATATCCACCAATTTTTGTGAATTTTGTCTCTTTGTGGTCGTCGTGACACTTTCCAAACTCTGGTTAAGTTTATTTACTGTGAGATTAATGTCCTGGGAGAGCTTTAGGGCTTCATCAGCCCAAGGCTTGAGACGGTTACCAATGGTTTTCTTCTTCTGGCAGAGCTCTTCAATTTTTTCTCGTAAGGTGTGACTGGTACGCAGCCGTGCCAATCATTGAGCAGGGATTAGAGTAGGAATCATAGCTCCCAACTACTCAAACTATTCTTCCTTTTGTTGTAGCACCTGATTGAGCTCACACAGGAGAGGATCGCGCTGGACTTTGGTCCATAGCTGCATTGTTGTTTCCAATGGCTCTGCACCTTGAGTGATTTGTCCTGTGATAACATTTTTAGCCTCCGTAACCAGCGCGGCTCGCTGGGCCCTTACCTCTGGTGGTGTTTTTGGCTGCAAATTGGCCTGTAAATCCACAATCTGTTGCTTATTCACTAGGTACTTCAAATCCAAGTGATATGTGAACATTTTGAAGTTCCCTCCTAATAAATAGTGCTGATACTTTTGTAATGCATAGACCATGGCCAATCCCTCCCACTCCATAGTGGAATAGTTGCGTTTTTCACCACAGATTTTCCTACTAACGAACGCAACAGGATGATAAATGTCTCCATCTCCAGGCTGTGTAAGGACCACTCCTAGGGCGATCCATGATGCATATACGTGAACATGGAATACCTTCACCCAATCAGGAAAGATGAGTATAGGCGCAGAGACCATCTTCTTCTTGAGTATCTCAAAGTTCTTTTGACATTCGTCATCCCAAAAAAATGACACATTCTTCTTAAGCATTTTTTCCATAGGCGTCGTGATCAGCGCGTACCCTTGAATAAAATTCCTGTAGTAGCCTGTATGTCTGAGGATCGAACACAACTGTTTCTCAGTTGTAGGTATTGCCAAGTTTATGATAACTGCAGCTTTCAGAGGGTCAACCATCAACCCTTGTCAGCAAACTATATGTTCGAGCAAGATTCCAAAGGGTACGCAGAATATGCACTTCTTGATATTCAGGGAAATCTCGTGTTTTCTACAGGCATCCAACATCATGCGCAGGTTCGAGATGTGCTTCTTCCCTAAGCTGAAGATAGTCCAATCATCAAAATAAACCTCCAAAAATTTGTGTATGAACTCTTTGAACATTGCGACTAATACTGGTGAGAATATGGTAGGGGCATTCTTGAATCCAAACGGCATGATAGTATAATGAAAGGATCCCCACTCCGTAGTGAACGTATTTTTTTTGCGATCCTCAGGCGTGATTCTGATCTGATGGTAGCCCGAGAACCCATCAATAAATAAGTATGCTTCCTGCCCTCCTATGGTGTAAAGGATTTTTTCTAAGAACAACGTGGGAAATGGATCATGTATGCAAGCATCATTAAGTTTGCATAATTCCACACAGATCTGTATCTCTCCCTTTGTATTTTTCTCCTGAACCACCATCGAACTTACCCAGTCTGACTGTTCATCTGGTTTGATGATACCTGAGGCGAGCATCTTGTCAATTTTTTCCTTGACCTTTTCTTTATACTTAGAGTTCAACCAATAAGGCCACTGCTTTACAGGTTACACATCTGGTTTTAACGTGATGCGCATGACCCCTAAGCCCCCTGTGATCCCCTTGAGCTCTGAAAATTTCGTTGGGAATAAGTTATGATACTTTGTGAGCAGTTCTGCAACTTTGTTGACTTTATCATAATCCCAGTAATCCCCAATTTTAGCCAACTTAGGCTGCTCGTCCATGCCAATGTTGACTTCTTGCAGCTTCAAAGGCTTAGTAACATCAACAGTTTGTAGTGGAGGTCTGGCAACTCCGCTTTCTCTCTCCGACTCTGGAATAGAGACATTGCACGGATCTTCATTGCACTCTTCTATTGCTATATTGTGGCAGTTGACAATATCCTACATCTACATTTCCCATGTTGGTGCCCCAAGTGCTGCGTAAGGGCGTGATTCATCAAATACAAAGGTATCTATATCTTGTAGAGCTTCGTCAAGTGCCTCCATTCCTCCTTCTAACCCAAATGTCCCTGAAAATTCATCCTTTAATGTTTCCCAGTGGCGGGTGCACTGGTGTAGCTCCGCATATAAATATCATGTGGTGGGAATTGGTCCCAGGGCATGAATAAACAAGTGAACCCATTCTTCTATAGTCCGGTCACACCATTTCTCCATCCAAGTGAACAAATGCTCACATAGGTCCCCTGGTCCAAGGAATGTCTTTACGCGCAAGTGAACTGGAGGTTCAAATCACAAGATCATCATTTCCCGACACTCCTCCCAATCCTATAACGCCCCCTTATGCATGTCCCACCACTTCGCAAGTGTTGTGCGCATGGCTATATTAAGGGGCCATAGCCTTCACTCTCTCAGAACCTCATCTTCAAATGCTCGCAAAAGATTCTTAATACTACCAGAACCATCAAAGTAGGGCAGATCTCTTACCTCGAAGGAGATACATCAGAAGTTCTTGGTGATTCTAAGACATTGCAGTGTAGATACATAATGTAACCGATTCTGCCAGTTTTCCATGTCCCCATCGGAATTAGAGAAGCATTCACTACCTTTTTCCTAGCAAAGCACACCATTAGCCATGGGATTGACCTAATATTTGTCCCGCGTAGTTAACTTATGGATGTGATCCACATCCTCTTCTTCGTGCACCAGCTCCATATATTGTTCTCCTTCTGCAGGGTCTAATGGTACTATCACCTGTGTGCCTTCATTTTCAAATACCATGCTTCTTTTCTTTAGTTTGATGATACCCCCCATATCGATGGCCCAATCCAATCCGAGAAGCGCAGGATAGGGGTCTGCATCTTCTACAATCTGAATTACCTCAAAGTCAGCCTGGACCTTGACTTCTGTGATATCTGCTACGATCTTTGACAGTCTCCCCAACGGTATGATCTTATTTTTGTTGGCCATGTGTAGCTGGATAGTGGACCATTCCAACTTAGGTTATCCATTTGCTGCCAAGTTTTGTTGGGCAGTACGTTCACATTTGATCCCAGGTCCAAAATAGCCTGATCCATTTCATAATCACCAATTTGCAATGTTAGATGCATTTCCCTACGAGTGTGTTTCTTAGGTTTGTACAGTTTGTGCACATCCTTAAATTCCAGGGGTGGATTAGTTCTTTCTGCGTAGCTATCTATTCATGCTTGAAGATTTTATATGGCCCTTTGATTGTGAAGTAGCTTCATACATGCCTACAAAAATGGTTTGACCTCATCATCTACTTTGAGTTTTGTGGGGGCCTAAGAAGTAGATGCCTCAGCCTTATCAAAGTCTTGGAGAGCTGCGACAAAGGTTTCATTTTCCTTCTGTAGGTCCAAAACTTCTTGTTTGATGGCTACTTTTCAAATAAGAGGCTTAGCTGCAGCTTTCTCCTCAGTTTCCCTAGTGGCCATGCTGCTGCGTGTTATGACATTAATGCTTGGTCCTTCGTCCCAAGGTTCTGCCTTAACCCTTTGAACATTCTGCGTAGGTGTTTGTTGCTTTTGCTGCATTTTTTCTATCAAAATTGGACAGTCTTCAATCACATGGTCCAACTGTCTACAGTATCTGAAAGATTGCCTCGCAGGGTTTGGGAAGTCCTTCACAAAGTGCCCTACTTCCCCACAGTTATAACAAATCATTTTTCCTCTTCACTGACTTGTGCTTCCACCTCTACCCCCTCCCCTGCCCCTAGCTGGGGAGCCACCCATGCCCGAGGGGGATCTTGGTGAAGACGGGTCCGATTTTACCCTATATAGGTTTCCCTGCTCTATCATTAGATCATAAGTTCAGTATTTATTTTAATCATGTCCTACTGATCAGAAAAAATAGCACCATTGTTGCTTCAGTTCTAGGACATACACACTCAAATGGGGGTAGTGGTTAGTATCATGCATGCCAGCTATGCGACAATCATCACACCACAACATTGGTCTAGTTGGTCCTAGATGTAATGGATTGGGTCCCCCAGCCTGTAGGTAGTCTATCAGCAGCGGGCACTAATCCTTGGTATGGCCTGATACCTTGCATTATATGCACCATACATCTAGGCTAGCTTCTTTTCCTCGGTCCTTTCGTAGGTTCTAGATCTCCATGTTCATTTCCTCCAGCTAGCCGTGGATTTGTTGTACTCCCAACTGGGTATCATCTCTTGGCATAAATTCTAACTTCATAGCAATCTCCAAAGATTTTTATTGCGATTCAATGGCTTGCTGACCCATAGGTATGTGTAGGTGAGGTAGTAACATAGCGATGAACCATTCCTTGTGCTATCTGTCATCGTACAAAAATTCCCATTCTCTAATCACCTTCTTTAGCCGTTGGTCAGCTTCCCATATAGACTCAGAGGGTCCTTGCTTGAATCTTTGAGGTCATTCACTATCTAAGAATATGATTTATGTTTTTGAAGCTGATGTTTTAGGGCATTCTTAACCTCTTGAATGGTCGCATTAGCATGCTGAGCTACGTATCCCATATACCAGTCCAAGGTTCTTCCTTCAAAGGCAAGAGATAGCTATACCCTTTTCATAGCATCGCTGGCCACATTCTTTGCAGTCCATACCGACTCTGAGACAAACCAGAACCGATCCATATCTTCATCCCCTACGCCCTTGAAGGTAGGTATTTTCATGTGCGAGGCCATTTTCTCTACTGATGGAGGTGGAGGTACGGGTGAGTTCTTACCCCTATGCTGGCTTGAAGGTGATATAGTTGGGGGGCTATGCGCAACCGAATATCTTACTGGGTTGTAGATAGATCTATCTCATTCTTGATTGGTTCTGTAGTATTTAACACATCGTGTTGTACTTTCACCTAGATCGGAGGTCATTCATTCGATGTGGCTACACAGAATACTTTTTTCGCACAACAAAATTTTGATTAATAAGGCCAGTGTTTTCAGGAACTTACCTCAGAACCTTTTGAAGAACCTTTGCTCTGCTTCTAAATAGGACACGAACTGATCGACTGTGAATTCCATCACAAATCCTCCCAACACACTACCCACCCAATGATCTACCATACGAGTGATGGTATTATCAGTTCTTTCTAACTGCTGGATCAACTCTAGAGTCCACTACGTGACCTGCTGGTCCTTCCAACATGTCTGAAAATCTATGAGCCTTACTAGACACTCATGAAGCTCGTTTGCAAATGTTACAAAGAAGATTTCATAGACTTCAGTGAAAATGTACTTATTCTTCCACTTCTTTGCCGTCAGCTTCGTGTTGCGATTCTCTTCTACCGCAAATTCCTGAACCTATTTTTCAAAGCACTCTTCAATTTCTTTCTTCTTAGGTCTCTAATGTTCTTTTGGCATTACCTGATCTCTCTCTCAAAATTATCCCGGTTCTGGAAACAGAACCATTTGTTGGCTCAAGGGGTCCTGACCCATCTTCGGAGGTTAAGGTTTGCCAACAAACCCCTATACTATTGTCCCTTTCGGCAGTGACCTGCTTGCGCAGGAAAAGTCTCACTCGAAGCAGTATGGGAGGGTGATGGAACCAGGTTTCCGCACCCTGAGAGAGAACATGTTAGTCAAGCAGATCCATGTTCGCAAGCTACCAAGTTCACACAAGTCTATTTGCAATCTTCCACCGTATATTCAGTTAGTAACCATAACAGAGCTATTCAAATCTATTTGGTACCTTCACATTCACATGCATACAACAGTTATGATATCATAAACAAAACTTATAATAGATATACTTGCAGCTAAGACCGATCATATATATATGTGTGTGTGTGTGTGTGTGTGTGTGTGTGTGTGTGTGTGCATAACACAGATACAATTGCAATACAAGCAGATAAATGTATTTGTAGCTCTGAACAGATTCCAAAGGTTCACTTTAACAATAACACAACATATCTCGATCACAAAAAGGTACTTCAACTATATCCATATATATTAGTATCCAAAACCCAGTACAAACCAAACAGAGTCTGTGCACACAACCAACAGGGTGAACACACAGCAGGACTAAGGATCTCCGCGCACACAACCAGCAAGAGTCCTTACCCAAACAACCCAAGACAGATCTAACAATTCACACTTATCATTATACTCAATTCTTTCCTACCTTAAGACTCAAAATGTTCATCTATTTATATCGATTCAGCCTACGCTTCCAATGGTCCACAAACCATGGTTTGCAGACTCTTGGTCTACCCTTGACCCATTAAAATGCATTCGGGGCTTTGACCCACCCCAAAACCCCTGTGTTAGACTAATTAATACCAAAAATATACAAAATTATATAAAATTCACAGCTTTTAGGGGACCCTATTCCAACAAGAGAAACCCGCGAGAGGTGACCCATCCAACCGACCGATGACTAATGAACCACTACAAGTAGATCCAGTTTCTTGGTGGCCGCCATATGTTAAGCCACGAAATCTTTTGACGCGTAAGCTGCAATACCTGGATGTGGTCCGAGACTGGTTGCAGATGCCCTTATGTCCCCAATAGGTCCCTGTGGTCGGCGAGATGGATGACATGCTTCCCCAAATAAGGTTTGATGATTATGACCTCACTAATGAGGTCACATTTCTGGAGATGGCCCCTGAAAATTACTTGAAGCACATCTTGTATGATATTGTCTTGAAGGTATAACCAATGTTGTGGGCATGCATATTTCACAATGCGGGAGTCCTCAACATGCTCAAGATCCCCTATTTTGGGCAATACCCCATTACCAGCCTCTGCGTTCACTAATTTTTGACATTGGTCTACAATGGCATGCTTTGGATCCAAGGAAGAATCCCAGTTGATGATGCACTAATCCAAAAGATCACTGACCTGCCTATGAGGAGGCCCCATCCGTTGAAGGGCTTGAGTAAGAGTACTGAGACGCAGGTTTCCAACGAAGTAAAGAAGACATACGCGATCGAGCGGGACAAACGTGAATTTTTGGTCTAGACTATCAATGATCAGGCAATGCGTGTGGACACCTTGATCCTAGGATGTAAGCTTATGCGGAAATTCCAGCCTAAGATAGTTGTGGCACATGTCATTGCCTTGGTGGAAAAGTGCGAAAAACAGGTACTCTATAACTGGTCTCAATTCCTTTATGAGTAGCATCTGGAGAATGTGCACGAGTCACAGGAAATGGGGAAGCCATTCTCCTATTTGTGGCTTCTATTACTGATTGCCTTGGTTTCATGGGAAACCCCAGAGAACACAGTCCTGCCCGATATCAAGCCCGACCTCTGCAAAGGGATGCGTTATGCAAATTTATGGGATTCAACAAATGCAAAGCGGGTTGAAGGAAGCAATATTTTATGGGTTTTGTTTTCCAACGTGCTAACTCAAGTGATTCATTCCCAACCACGCCTCTCACTGGTCGTATATGAGAATTATAATTTGGTGGTGATGTTTTAGTTCACATTTCATCACATCATGACACTAGTAAATAATGATGAAATTAATGACTAGGTGACTAAAAATGTTAGTCACTGCAATTATTTCAAGTGAATTACTACTAAATTTGAGCAATTTTAAGTGACCGAACTAAAAATTACTAACTTAAATGACTAATTTAGTCTTGGAATAAAATATGCGACTAGATAATAAGTGACTAAACTAAAATTGACTAACTTAAATGACTAATTTAGTCTAGGGATAAAATATATGACTAGATAATAAGTGGCTAAAGTAAAAGCGACTAACTTAAATGACTAATTTACTCTAGGATTAAAATATATGACTAGATAATAAATGAAAAACTTAATAATGATTAATAGAAATGACTATTATAGTCCAAGAATAAAAATATGGCAAAATAACAAGTATAACAAGTATATGAATTAGTCATTTATGTTAGTAATTTTTAATTGTGTCACTCCATATATGGAAAATTGCAATTTTGGTACCGAAGTGTTACATTTCACTATAGGTGTCTCTGAATCCATTTTAAATGTTAAAATTTAAAGACAAAGAGGTCTCTGAATTTACAACGTTAAAATTATTAATACCCTTTTTTCTCTAAAGTTTAACAGTGCAGATGGATTCATCTACAATTAACATAATTGCATGTATCATCTATCAACTTTACATAAATGTTTTCATTATAATAAAGTTTATTTTTTAAACTTCATTGATCTATGTTAAAAGTGTGAGTTGTTTTAAATCTAAGGTTAAATATTCATATTTAAATTTAATAAATAGATAAATATAACATTTATTATGTTAAACATATGAGTTCATTTAAATCTAGTATTAAATTGTCATATTTACATTTGATAAATACTAAATAGATAAACCCAAAATATATATTTATAGAACTATTTACTAAATAGGTATGAAAATTTATTAATTTAAGTATGAAACTTAATTAATTTTTTAATGATGTATGAACCTTTGTTTTTTTTAAATTCAATGTTGTATTCATGTAGGAAAAAATGAGTCCATATAGCCAGTTACAAAATAGGTGGTCTCACCTCGACTGGGTTTGTTAAAAAAAAATTGCACCAAATGCAAAAAAATACAAAAGAGGGATTAGGGACATTGTCCATAAACAGTTGGGCAAGAGGCACCCAAACACATATAAAACATAAATAACAATACTATTCGTCCAACGTGATGGATGAAGGGTTGTCTGGGGTTGTTCCTAGATGCGGTGGAGGACAGAAGTCACACTGACCATGCCTTTCAAAGTGCGCCAACCAAGTCTCTAGCTTTTCTACTTTCTCAGTGAGTTGATTTTGGCCTTGCCAAACCACTACTAGTCTATCCTAGACTTGGCACTGTAAATAGTTCATTCAGTCCAATGTTTCAATTTGATAAGCATGATCCTCACAACAGAATCTCTCAGTTATGCCACTCTTTCCATTAAGTTGTTGATAAGTGCATGACAATTATTTAGGCATCAATGTTAGATAGCCTGCCCCTCATTTACCTAAAATCAATCAAACACATGATTCTCCTTTCCACCACGGCCTCCTCTACCCCAACGAATCTCCTTTTGAACCCTCAAACCCCCACCTCTACTATCCCCCCGCTTACCTCCTCCACACCCCCCATGTGCACCCACACTAGAAAGTCGCGCATGCCCCGCAATATTTCCAACCTGGTGTGGGGCTGCCATGATTATTTATGAGTCTGCCACCCCCACAAGCCATTGATGACAGGGGAGGGAGAACACCCACACCACACTGGGGGCTTCATAATTTTCCAAGGTCAAGGAACCCCGCCATGTGCAGAGTCTAGAGACCATATCACCACTAACACCACCAGTCAAGGAGCCAAATTTCATCTCCCACCACCATAAGGAAGCACAGAGACACCTCCCATTGGCATATAAAGATTCCACCACCATCAAAACCAAATACCATCACCCACCAAACCAACACAATAAATTGAACAAAAAACGATGACAAAGTAGCCCATGCCTGAGCTTAACTTCCCCCAGGGCAGTGATCAACCTCCAAATTATCCACATAGAGACCACACACCAATCCACCAAACACCATCACAACCCATGCTGGAGGGCAAGAAATTTGGAAAAGAAGCTAGTTTTCCGCCACCACCCTCAAGGTTTCCTAGACTGCAAATTCTAGCTTCCTCTCTTATCACGAAAAAAAAGCCTCACTGAAAGCCAAGAAAAATGGAAACGAGTGAGCTCACTTCCCTTCAACTTCCTATCCTCAACCTAGATGCATTCAATGGCTAAGAAACTGAGTAGCAGGGACTGATTGAACACATCTCACGAGAATGCCCATGACAAGCACACACAAGCCACTCCCTCCGTAAACCTTCCTGTGACGTTTACGCTTCCTCTTCAGGGGCCACCATTAGGACAAAAACCAAACAATATTTAGGAGTCTAATGTTTGGCTCCCTAATCTTCTCTTGCCTTATCCTTTCACCACCTCTGAACTCCAATGCGTAGTTATTTTTCACACGAATTGCCAACGCGAAGCCAGTAACTCTCCCGCTGCATGTGTTATGGTGAAGGGACTGGGAGTATCGTGCCTCACCCTCACTTTACTTATATTTACTCATGCAAGATGCATTCCACATTTTGCTCAGACCTCACCCCCATCGGGGAGTATTTTATGAACCTTTTTTAATTTAGTTATGAACCTTAATTAAATTTTTAATGGTGCATGCAATTTTATTAATTGTTTGATATGAACCTTGGTTAATTTTTAATGGTATTATGAACTTTTTTTAATTTCTTAATAATATATAAACCTTTATTAATGTTTATAAATATGTAATTCAAAATATTTAAGTATGGTTTATTGTGTAATAATAGATAAATGTGTTTAGTTTTATCAATTTCTATGATAATTGTACCAACGACTTTGGATTGACAGAGGAAACCAAATATGTATGATAGACAATGTCTCCAGAATTCCATTTCTCTGTCGATATTTATTCGTTGAATACTCATAATTCCCCTTAGCCTAACATGGTGCAAGGTTTATGTACCCAAGCTCACGCAGTGGACCAGAGACAAGATAAAAACCCCTACAATGTCACCATCTTAGAGCTCAAAGGTGTGACCATGGATTGGAGACAAGATAAAAACCCCTACAACATCACCATCTCGGAGATCGAAGGCATGACCTGCGATAATGAGAGGGTTTTCAAGCTTAGCGTCATGGGATTTGGCCTCGACATAAAAATATTGCCTTTCATTTTCAACTACACCAATTTAGACTCCCTTGACTTGTTGGAAAACTGATTGACTGGCGAGATACTAAAGAAGCTCCAATATATGGTCAATGCAATATAACTCCCTTTTTGTGAATCCTCTACACTTATCTAAATTTCAAATATCTCCACGATAACAGCCTCATGAGAAAAGGTGGTAGACTTTGGACATTAATCAAAGACTGGATCTAAAGGTAGCTTTGCCCTTGTGTACCTTGATCTTGAATACTTCATAAGGCAGTAAAAGACAGATAAACCTGATGTGTATTATTTTGGAGTAGTGTTACTGGAGTTCTTGTGTGCAAGGGAAACTCTTAATCTTTTTTTTCCCAGAGAAAAATTCAATATAGATGAGTGGGAAATGCAATGGCAGAAAGAGCAAAGCTTGAAAAAATCCACAAGGTCTTCACCCAATGAACCTATAACATATTGCATGTGATCATATCATATTAAACAATACCCTTAATTTGAGTAAATATTGAAAAATGCCTCTAAAAATCACATTATTTAAGCCCTTACCAATATAAACCTAGTACACCTTCATAATTTAAAAATCCCCTACTTTCACTATATATTGTAGGTAACTATTTTTTCATTAACATTTTTTATACTCCTTTATAGTTTTTCATTAACTTTGAGCTCCATTTTTTATACCCGCCAATATAAAAATGCTTTACCCCCTATATATCCCCCAATATATTATGTCATTTTTTCCTCATTATATATCCCCCAATGTGAACCCACATGCTATGGTATTTCTCCTGCAGTGAAGCCCTTCTGAAAAAATCATTGACCCCACCTTGTTGGGACCATCAACCCTGGTTCTCTGAAAATGTTTAGGAAGGCTACCGAAAAGTTACTGGAAGAGATGGGCTTCGACAGGCCTTCCATGGGAGATGTTCTATGGAACCTAGAATATGCATTTCAACTCCAAGAGACATCCATGCAAAATGATATAGATGAGAATAGTACAAATCATATTGCAGATGTTCCTTTGCGATACCTAGATCCTGAGGCTTTCAGTCCAAGTTTAGTATGACTTCAAGTCTTCTACAAAATCTCTCAATTTATGTATTTCATTAATGGTCATGTGGCATTTTGGAGTTCTCAACATCCCACGGAGGGATAGTTGTGAGAATTTACCTATTGTTTGGAACATGTTTTCCTTTAGTGGATATGACACATAGTGGATCCATACATTGGTGCAATATTTCCTTACCTCAGGATGTTTGAACAAGATTTAGGGCAAAGTGAAAACTCAACAGTAGTGGCTTTGGTTTGGGAGGAGAGCTACAAGTATGTAGAAGAGATTGAGGGCACATGCATTATGTTCCTTTTCACTACCAAGAGCTTGAGACTTTTTATACTAGCATTATTGGAAGAGGTTTTGGTGTAAGTGATGATGATTTAGAAGATGCAACCACAAGCGTTGTGTTCTCACAATTGGTGAATCCTCATGGGAGGTGATCAAAAAACAAGACTCCTTTTCCATGTTCCAAATTTACGAAATTAGCACATGCATACAAAACATTGGTGAATGTGAAATGGTACACTCGAACATATAAACCGTTAACCCCTAAACCCTAATTACCAACCCCTAACCCATTTAAACCCTTAAACACCTAAAACCCTAACCCATTTAACCCCCTAAACCCCAAGCCTCTAAACCCTTAAACCCCTAAACCACTAACATCTAAACCCCTAAATCCTAAACCACTAAACCGTTAATAGGTAACGCATAACCCATTAACCCCTAACCCCTAACCCATGAAATCCTTAACTGCTAAATCCCCTAACCCCTAAGCCCCTAATCCCTAATCCCTTAAACACTAACTCATTATTCACCTAGCCCCTAACTGTGCCTAAATCCCCTAACCCCTAAGCCTCCAATCCCTAATCCCTTAACCACTAACTCATTATTTCCCTAACCCCTAAATGCGCCTAAATCCCCTAACCCCCCCAATCCCTAACCCCTTAACCACTAACTCATTATTCCCTTATCCAAATATCTAATCCATTAACCACTAACTCATTATTCCCCCAACCCCTAAATGTGCCTAAACCCCCTAACCCTTAAGTCCCCAATCCCTAACCCCTTAACCACTAAATCATTATTCCCCTAACCCCAAACCCTTAATCCGTTATTCCCCTAAGCCCTGCCCCTAATTCCTAATCCATTAACCACTAACTCATTATTCCCCTAACCCTTATAACAGTCCTTAAAACCCATTGGGATTAGCCATTCCAAACTAGAGCAGGTCTAGTCGGGACCTACGGCTAGGTTAATTCCCCCTTTTTTGAAAGGTTAAAATGGTTAATATTCGATAAAAAAAATGTGGATCAAATATTTCATTAGAAAGATGGAACCATACCCTCTCGTCCAGGCTATGTCTATCAGTCGCTTGGATTGTTATTGTTGTCACATGAATGTAGTATTTCTTGACTGGTATAGAAGAAGGTTTCACATTATCAACTGTTTTTTTGGGACAAATTTCAGTTGTTTCAACACTATTACATTTTTCAAGCTCATCCTTTAAATCATCCTATTCTTTTGTACTCTCTACAAATTTTTAGTGCTTTCCATTCCTCTCAGTCTCATCTGTTTTCTTGGTCTATTAAGGGACAAGGTCGAAAAAATTAGGATGTTTTTGCAATAAAAAAGGGTATTTCCAGTTCATAGTCAGGTGGAGCAGTATAAGAGCCAACTTTCTCATGAATGTGGGACACTCGAACTTAAGCTTTTCTGTAGCAATCATGGGGTGCATTTTTTTTATTGAGACTTCATCATATGGCGATTCTTCGAACTTAAATTGTGTGACAACATTGTGGCTAAGTTTGAAACTAGCGATTGAACATACATTTGGTTTAATTGCAATAGAAATTTTCATAAATAAGTGTAAATCAATGGCTAACAAATACTATAAATTAATTTATAGATAAGACATGGAAAAAAGAAACAATACCTACAATATTATTACATTGAGACACAAATAATAAGCAACTATTGTGCACAAACAGAGACCAACAAAACTATGATCTTTACCCCTAACCCCATAAACACTAATTCCCATCCGCTAACCTATCTAACCCCTTAACCCTATATAATCCTAACCCATTTAACCCCTAAACCCTAAAACTCTAAACCCTTAACCCCTAACCCCTAAACGCTTAACCCCCTAAACCCTAAATGTCTAACCCCTTAACCCCTATTTCCCAACCCCTAACCCATTTACCCCTTATACCCCTATACCCCTAAACCCTAAACCTCTAAAACCTTAACCCCTAACCCTTTAAACTCTAATTCCCAACCCTTAACCCATTTAACCCCCTAAACCCATAGAACCCTAACCCATTTAACCCCCTAAACCCTTAAACTGTAAACTTATAACACATAAACCCCTAACCCCTTAATGCCTAAACCCATAAATCATTAACAGTTAACCCATAACCCATTAACCCCTCACCCCTAACCCCTAAAATACTTAATTTCTAAATCCCCTAACCCCTAACCCCTTAATCCGTAATCCCTTAACAACTAAATAATTATTCACCTAACCCCTAACTGTGCCTAAATCCCCTAACCCCTAAGTCCCCAATCCCTAATCCCTTAACCACTAACTCATTATTCTCCTAACCCATAAATGCGCCTAAATCCCCTAACCCCTAACCCCCCAATCCCTAACCCCTTAACCACTAACTCATTATTCCCCTAACCCCTAAACCCTAAACCTCTAACCCCTAAGACTCTATTCCCCTAACCCGTAAGCCCCTAATCCCTAATCCCTTAACCACTAACTCATTATTCCCCTAACCATTATAACAGTCCTTAAAACTCATTGGCATTAGTCATCCCAAATGAGAGCAGGTCTAATTGGGACCTAAGATCGGGTTAATTCCCCCTTGTTGGCAAGGTGGAAAACCATGAGAAAAACCATGGGTTGCAAAAACCTGGAACCCAAAAACCTTTCCTAAATTTACTAATTTATCTCAATTTTATTTTTATAGCTAATTAATTAATTTATTTAAAAACTCTTCTCGATAAATCACATAAATTTTTTAAGGTCAACGCCTTTAGACCACTCATTGCTTCATTCATCATCAATGTTTTTAAAATAAATTTATTAGAATGAAATCGAATTGATTTTTCAAGCTTCCTTTTAAATCAATTGTTGAACTTACAAGGAATCATGGAGTGCACTCAACGTCCATCAAAAAAACAATGGGTATGATATTAAAAATGATAGGAATCATGGAGTGTGCTCAACATCCATCATAACAACAATGGGTATGATACTAAAAATGATATTTGGAGGGAATACTATTAAAAATTATGTTTGGGAAAATGGAGGGAGGGAGTATTCATTTTTCGTTTAAATTTTAGACCTTTTACGAATTAAAATAACATTTCTCCCGCCCAAAAACATTATTTTGTTTTGGTCACTCCTGCTGCTTTTTTACCAGCAAAGAAGAAACTCTGAGATTGAAATAGAGAGATAGGGAATGGCAGTTGAAGCCTATTTCCCATGCGGATCTTTACTTCAGTAGGTAAGATGTTGCTTCTTTTAGATCTAACTGCTTGTACCCATTATTTTTGTTTCCACATTGAAGTGAAGCTATTTATATGTCCATTATATTATCCATGCCCTGTATATTTGTTTTTAAAAATGGTTCTACTTTGAAATCACCCCAAGAAAACTGACCACAGTAACTTTTTGCAACGGATTCCCTTCTCTTATATTTCACCTTGGCTCACATGTTTTTTGGCAATTGATATGTATGATAATACTCTTAGACATTTTCATTACAAGGTGAACTTACTACCTACCTTCAGCCTGATCGATACCTCAATTACTCTATCTATATTTCTACCATCTCTATATAGCCCAGATCTCCTCGATTGAGAACTGGTGACGATGAGTGACTTTAGTGATGCTTGCTGCTTGGTTATGGTGGGAATATGACCCCTTACGTAGGAGGATATGCCAAAGAAGGAATGACGAATCAAGCTTGTATGTAACACATCGTAATTTCACCCAATCCAGGTAAGGAACCTATCTTTTATACATTATGCTTTTGTCTGCCATTAGATATCAAAATTGGATATTTTTGTGAAGAAACTACTAGACCTATAAGTTGATGTAAGTGTATGCTAAGAGACCTGCCCAAGAGGCCTTCCTGCCTTATCGAAACCGTTAATGGGTTAGGTTACTGGATTATTTCTATACACATGCCACCATCATCTGGGTTGGGTCTACGATGATAAGTTATATTAAGATTAAAATGCTCGGTAATTGTCCGTTCCATAGAAATTCCCCTTTGATTGTCCCAGGTTTACTTCACCCAGATCTTTAGGAACCACTGCTTGATTTTCTTATGTCTTTCTAGTTGTTCTAGTTACCTATGTCCCTACTTCAAATCACTCGGCGATCATGATTTTTTGAAGGAATACTGTAGTAAGGCACAGACCTCGGCGTTGATGCTTATTTTCTTTAAGAAATATTTGGGGTGTTATACCAAATTGTACTGTGGATTCGGGCATGTGTGAGACCAAAATGGAATGGCTTCAGGTAGTCCAGCTTGAACTCCATGGAACTTACTATATGGATTGAAGCTACTAGTGCAAGTAGACCTTACTACAGGGAACTAAGGCCGCAGAAATGTCTTTATTTATCCGTGTGGAAGCTGTATTAATTAAGTCCATCTGCACTAAAAAGAAATATGGGAAGAGCACCCGGAAAAACTTGCGACACTTTATTCCAAAGACAGTGGGATGGAATATAATAGCACTTGGTAAGACCTACATCACTATGGATTGAACAAGACTCCCCATTTGGTTGGAACACCATTGGTTCGTTCCTAATGAAAATTTGTCACCTTCAAAAAGAGTTCATCAATAATGGGAGGGAGCCTACATAAACCCCAAATTTGATAAGATCAGTAAAGGGCCCCTAGCCTTTTATCTTGATAAATAGAAACTTATGTGAAGTTGAAAACAAGAAAGTCAATCACATCACTTGATATTGTAGTAGTGCTGACAAAAGACTCTGGAATTCATGGTGTCTTGAAAGAATACACATAAAAAATTTCCCTAAGTGTTTTCTTAATAGGTTAGTTTCCTATACCACCTTCTTCACAGTGGTTTACATCCATAAACTCATCCATTACAATGTTATTGCTTAGTTTCTTTCCTGTCACGCACATAGGTGTTTTATTTTTGATAGTTTCTTCGGTCCTCACATAGGAACATGTCAATTCTTTGAATTTTTCCACAATAAATAGTCTTGGAATCTTTTCGTTCTGGAAATTTTGACGTGATAGACCTTGTCAAGAAATTGAATCCTGTTCAGAGTTCCATGGCTTTTGTAGAAGAAACTAAATTCTCTCCTCTAAAGGATAAAAATAGTTAACCGCTAGTGTCTCCATCAAAGGCTGGGAAATATTAAAAGTGATTGGTCAATTCTTCCACTCCTTCAAAATTTTTCAAGTTGCAAAATCCATTAGATGAATCCTCTGCTCTTCTAAGAGCTGTTTCACAGTGTAAAAAAGCAAAAAACTTAGGTACTATCTCTAAAACCATAAGTGACAAAGGTCTTAATTCACATAGAGAGTCTGTTCCAGTTCTGAGGGTGGGGAGGAATCATACGAGAATTAATAGTAAAAATGGAGGTCAATTTGAATGAGGGAAATTTGGATTGTAATATTGACAATGATGGGAAGAGGATATCTGATACACGTGCTCTGAATGGAAAATCAATAAATACGAAAAGTAATTCCAAGAGAAAAATCAAGGTGAAGGCTAAGATAGATATTCCAATAAAGGGTCTTTGTGAAGAAGGGAAGTTGGCAAGTAACATTGTAAATTACAAAGAGAAAAAGTCAAATACAACGAAATCCCCTTGCATTACAAAAAATGAAAAAAATAACATTGAAGATAAGGTTGTGATTGAAAGTAAAGACACAAAATTTTCTTGTTGTTCATGAAAGCACAGGGCCTCTTGAGGGGATATAGGGGGCTAAAATAAACCCAAAATCAAACAAAATTCATTACTCTGAAATTAATTGTAAAGATGGAAATTTGATGCCAAAAAAAAGGGAACATGTTCTAAAGGTCGATGTGAAGCAAACAAAGAAAAGAAAATCAAACAATATAGAAAAACCTGGAAATGAAGATGTTATCAAGGGGATGAATGATCAGTCTATTTTTTTATCTGATTTTCAGTCAGATTTTGTTGAAGAAATAGTAAATTTGAAGAATTAATGCAAAGACAAGAAAGAGATGGATGAAATAATTTTGCCTCAAGGGAAGCCGATGCAGTTGATTGCAGGCATAGAACTTTCGTCAAATGATTTTGGATCAGCATTGCAGTTTCTATAATTTTTCTCAGCATTTGAGCAAGTATGTACTTTCTTATCCAAAATTTGTTTTAAGTTCATATCTATGGTTCAAACTGAAATTTTCGCACCGTGGATATTTTCTTTTATATTGTCGTAGTTATACCTTCAAAAATACCAATTTTTTTCTACAAACACACTAGTCTGTCAGTATGAAGTGGAAAAATTTTAATACTTGTCATTTTACACCATTATTTTGGCTAGCATCACTTCCTACTTATTCAACTCTTGATTTCTGCATGTTGCATCTAGCCCACAACACCTTTCCATTCTTTCAGAGCTATGCTTTTACACTAGTCAACAATAATTGTTATATAAGTTCTTTGATTGTTAAAATAAAAGTAATACTTAGTGCAAGTGAAAAATTGAAGACGATTGAATATTTTCTCTAAATTTTTTTCCCTTTTTTCCCTAATGTGAAAGATGCATTTTCCAAAAGGAGGATTTTAAGTTTTCCCCTATAAAAAAATGCATTTTTGGATGTCTCTTAGAAAAAATGAGTTGACAATTTTTATGGTGTCCCAAATGCTTCTACTTGCTTGTTTGACCATCTATATACGTGCAACCAAGACTGTGATTCCTTGTATTCCTTCTCCAAGTGACTCTTTATTCACGTTGTGTTCACTCTTTCCAATTCCATTGCAACCCTCGCCTATTCCAATATACCATCATTTTGACACAAGTCGTTGATCCACATTGTACTTTTGACTAATCAATGCTCAATAAATTGTACTTTGTCAATTTTGGATTTTTCTCCATGTTATTAGAACCCCATTGTCGAGGTTCCTAGTGTAGTTAATGTTCTTTAGCCATGTTGTGTTCACTCTTTCAAATGCAAGTGCAACCCACATTTAATCCAATATACCATCATTTCGACATGAGTAGTTGTTCCACGTGAAAATTTTGACTAATCAATACTCATTAAATTGTGCTTTGTCAATTTTGGATATTTGGTGATGTTATTAGAACCCCATTGTCGATGTTCTTAGTGTGCCTGATGTTCAAGGTGATCAAAGGTTGTAGAGCTTTTTCCACTTTTAGTGGTATGTAGAAGTAGTTTATTGATTTCTAGTAATAAAATTTTGTTCCAATTATATATTGTGCGAGCTTTTAAAAGCCAAAAAAAATCTCTATCTTTTTTTGGATAATATCATTGGATTGTTTACTTTTTGTAGACTTGTTTGATACCTTGCAAAATGTGAGCCAAATGAGAGGCCACTATGCTGACTTTGTCAAAGACTCAATCCAAAACAAGTTTTGAATCCCCCAAAATATTTAGTTTTTTGACATCTTTTTGGTTGATCACATTGACAAGAGCCTAGAGAGTTGAAAATTCAACTCTCATGTTTGTGCCCATACTTGGAGCATATTTTATATGAAAAAAATGAGCAAGTTTTGCATATTTATTTCCACAATGATTTTATTTCATTGCTTTTGTTGGTCATGAATTAACATTATTCATCCTTCCGAGTTAACTTTTGGATAGACATGTATTGAATGTTATGGCTGATGATGAAAAATTTAAAAGGTTGGGTAAAG
>JAXQQM020077592.1:0-151295 GCA_034641835.2 Pinus albicaulis
GTACCTTCGGGTATATTTGGGAGGACAACTTTTAGGTGCTATCCATCCATAGTGATGTTGGGAAAAATACTGAGAGGGGGGGGGGTGAATCAGTATTTAGGACTTTATCAAAGCTTTTTACTTTTTCACTCTCTAAAACCCATACGCTACTTTGCTGAACCAAACTAGCGTATACACACTGATATCCTTCATAAAACTTGCGTATACACAGAGATCTAATTATGCCATTAATTCTTCACTTATATCATTCCATCATTCATTCATTAGATGTTCAATAAACAGTAAACATGTGCAAGTGGTAAGAAATGTATCAGTCCATCACACATAAGCATCACACATGAACACCTGTGGATTTTAGGTGGAAACCCAAGTCGCGGGGAGAAAAACCACCGCCGTTGTGCTTGCTCAACCTTCAATATTTTATTATAGAGAAAACATCTTAAAACAAATGTGTCAAGGGCAGAGAGGGCAGCCTCCTACCAACACGTGTGCACCCCCCGCGCTCATTTACCAGCCTCTCCCCGGAAGGGAGCTACGACCCACTCGCTTCTCGTTTACCATCCTCTCCCCGGAAGGAGCCACGACCTCTCGATCTCGCTACTGTACCCTCACCCGGAAGGGAGCTACAACCCCCTCACTGAAGGCTTTGACCCTCAGCACCACCATGGACCAAGTTTCATCAATTTTCATACTGAATCCAATAGCTTCAATAGATCACAACTTGCAGGCCACTTTTCATCATATTTTCAGACTGGACCCACTTCACATATTTAAGCTCAATCATACAAACCAAACTCGATACAGACAACTCGAATCGTAGAACATGCATGCCAGCAGAATACGTTGGTAACGTACTGACATTTTATACTTCGTACTTCAGCAAACCCTAGCTTTTCATACGCGCTTTCCTTTCACTGATGCCGCGTATACACGCGCCTTCTACCATACAAACCCGCGTATACTTCTGTACATATTACAGAGCTAATTTCACTGCGCATACGCGCTTTCTCTTCAGCGAAGCCGCGTATATACGCGCTTCTTTTGCGGCAAACTAGCGTATGGTTCTTCAGACATTTAAGTCATTGCAATTCTTCAGAACAGACACATCACACAGATTTTACCCTTTACTTCAGACAGATGTTCGCCTCATCTCAGATCTAATCATTCCATAAACAGATCTAGCAAGTACAAATACATTTCAGATCTAGATACCCTTCTTCATCATTTTCTTCAGTGGTGCATCATGCATTCAGATCTATCATTCAACTATAACCCTTTCCATTCAGATATACTTCGCAGAGAAGTATTCATTCAAGTTCGTATATCTTGCACCCACGCTCATTCTTTGCACAATGAATTTCTCTTTATATAGGTTTACCCTTTTTCAATACCATGAGCCAAAACCACATTACTTCCGATGGTATTCTCAGACTAGGGTCATTTAGGCGAATCATTACCCAATACAATGGGTCAATACCATGATGGTTACCCCTGGTTTTGCACTTTTTGAGCGCTTTTGCTCATACTCGACTTGGCACGTTGTTTCCCGCGTGCATACACGACTTCTCCTAGACAGATCTGCGTATGCCTTGAGACATACTCTTTTTCATCGTAGATCTAGCACATACTAAATTCCTTTCTTCATTGCCTTCTGTACTCACTGTAGATACATCATATTTAGTTCATCAAGACATATTCTATCAAGCACAACTTCATCAAGTAAGTTGTCATCATCTTCATCAAGTGGGTTGCCATTCAAGGACAACACTCTATCAAGTGGGTTGCCATCAAGGACAACACCCAGCATCATATTGCCAACAAACCAGCATCATATTGTCAACAAACATCATATCACATCAGATTTACATCATTTACCAAGTCAAGAATAACTTCATCAGGTGGATTGCCATCAAGGACAACACATGCCAACAATCTCATGTCTTCATCTTCATTCAGTGGGTTGCCATCAAGGACAACACTCTGTATCATATTGCCAGCAATCTCCCCCTTTGGACTTGATGGCAACCACGATGGTGTTTGGTTACCACAACAGATAGGTACATTAAGAATACAATGACACCATGTCACTCTCCCCATTCTTTGACACCATTCTTGCTCTCCATTTCAAACACCATGTCACTCTCCCCCTTTGACATCAAGGGCAAAGGGCGGATCAAAACCAACACACTCTCCCCCTGTTCTCCTCATGTAGAAGAAGCGTTCTGCAGATCTGATGTATACTAAAGTGACCAAGCTTTCCCTGAGTTCATGCTGAATCTTCAAACATATTTTTCAATGAAGTACATGACTCTATGAACTTCCTATCACCAAAGACTCATACTTACATCAAATATCCAACCAAGTGGATTTACATATGAGACTCAAGTACCCAACCAAGTGGGTTTACAAATTTGACTCAGTTACCCAACCAAGTGGGTTTACAAAATTTGACTCAGCTACCCAACGAAGTGGGTTTACAAATTTGTCAAGTCCTTACATGACTGAATATTACAATTTTACATCATGGGTCTCAACAAGACCTTTTCATCAAATTACAAATATGACTTTTATGACCAATACCAGAAAGACTTCAAGAAAAAGAATATATTTCAGAACCATCATAATGCCAACAATGCATTATACTCAGCAAGGCTGATGCTCCCCCTGAATCTGTGCATTCAAGCAACCTTTCCATATGACTAAGGCTCCCCCTTAGTTTATGCATCCTGAACACTTTCAACCAATCATCAAGGCATCTTTATCAAAACATCAGAGATCGAAACAATATTATAAGAACTGGAACACCACCAGAGATACCAAACAGCACTCCACTTGACCATTTGCTTGTGGATGGTAAGGAGTAGATTTTCTGTGCTTGATTTTGTATTCTTCCATCAACTTCTCCACCAAATTTGATGTGAATTGGCTCCCCTGATCTGTTACAATTTCTCTTGGAACACGAAAGCGAGTAAAAATATCCTCATAAAGAAAATGAACAACTGAATTTTCAGTAGCAGATACTAATGCTTTAGCTTCTACCCATTTAGTAACATAATCAGTACAAACCAATATATACTTCTTTTGCTTAGATGGTGGATTAATAGGTCCAATGAAATCTAAAGCCCATTTTTCAAAGGTTTCAATGAGTACCTGTGTTTGCAATGGCATTTCATTTGAAAGGGTAGGTTTCCCTACTCTTTGGCAACTATCACACCTTTTGACATATTGTTTTGCATCTTTGAAGAGGGAAGGCCAATAATATCCCAAGGAAAGGATTTTATAGGCCGTCCTTTTGTCCGCAAAGTGTCCGCCGCATGGTTCATCATGACATGCCTTAAGAATATCGGGCATTTCATCTTCCCTGACACATCTTCTGATCACAAGATCTGGCCCTGTTTTAAACAATTCGTTAGAAATCCATGAATATCTTGAACTCTCCTGAATAATTTTTCGTTTTTCTCTTGGAAATAAATGTGAAGGTAGTTTCCCTGTAACCAAATAGTTAGCAATATCTGCATACCAAGGGGTCTTAATAGTTACTGCAAACAAATATTCATCGGGAAACTTATCTTCTACAGGAGAATCTTCTTTAGTATTTTGAATTCTAGACAAGAAATCAGCTACTGTATTCTGTTTTCCTGGTCTATCTAACACAGTAATATTGAATTCTTGCAAAAGTAAAAGCCATCTTGTCACTCTGCCATTAGTAACAGGTTTGTTCATTAAATATCTAATTGCGGAATGGTCAGTATGAATAAAAGTTTCATAGCCTGTTATGTAATGTCTAAACTTATTAATTGCATGAACAACAGCTAAAAACTCTTTTTCAGTCACAGTATAGTTCAACTCTGTGGGAGTCAAATTTTTACTGGTGTAATAAATGGCATAAGGAATTAAATCTTTTTGACCCAACACGGCTCCAAGAGCTGTATCTGAAGCATCTGTAGAAATATGGAAAGGAAGTTTCCAATTTGGTCCTCTCAAGATAGGTGCTTCAGATATTCTTGTTTTCAAAGTTTCAAAAGCGGATTGACAATCAGGATCCCATTTAAATTCACAGTCTTTTGTAAGCAACTTGAAGAGTGGAGATGCTACTTTAGTGAAGTTTTCTATAAATCTTCTATAGTAACCAGTAAATCCTAGAAAACTTCTAACATCTCTTTGACAATTTGGAATAGGCAACTTGGAGATGACTTCAACTTTTGATCTATCAACCTTAATCCCATCTCCTGAAATATGATGTCCTAAAACAATCCCTTCAGTAAACATCATAAAGCATTTTCATGGCTTAATGAAAGGTTTGTTTCTTTACATCTTATAAGAACTTTTTCCAAATTTTCTAATGCCTCTTCAAATGAATTACCATAAACTGTAAAATCATACATATAAACCTCTACACAATCATGGATTAGATCAGAAAAAATTCCTAGTACTGCTCTTTGGAATGTTGCGGGTGCATTACATAACCCAAAAGGAAGCACTCGATAGGCAAAAGTTCTCCATGGACAAGTAAATGTGGTCTTATCTTGATCTTCAGGTGCTACCTGAATTTGATTATAGCCACTAAAACCATCCAAAAATGAAAAGTACTTTTTACCTGCTAATGTATCTAATACCTGATCAATAAAAGGCAAAGGAAAGTGATCCTTCAAAGTTGCTTTGTTCAACTCCCTGTAATCGATGCATACTCTCCATTTACCATTCTTTTTAGGTACTATAACCAAAGGAGAAACCCATCGGCTATCTGAAATTGGATAAATGAAGTTTACATTGAGAAGTTTTTGGAGCTCTTCTTTTACTATCTCCCTAAGATTTGGATTCATCCTTCTTTGAGGTTGTCTGATTGGTCTACTGTTTTCCTCAATATAGATATGATGGATGCAAGTCTTAGGATCAATACCCTTCATGTCAGTATACTCCCATGCAAATGCGGTAGAATGTTTTTGCAAGATTCTGGTTAGTTCTTCTTGTTGTGACTTCTCCAGATGTTTGTTGATATTCAATGTCTTTTCTGGAAAAATCTCAAAAGAAGAATTACCAAACTCTTCCATAGAGTAGAGAGACATTTGTCTTGATGATAAATATTTTATGTCAGATTCCAACTGAAATTGTGTGGGGTCATATTCTGAAGTTATCTCAAAATTTTCTAATGTGTTCAGAATTTGACTATCCTCACTAATTTCAGAAATGGTAAAGACAGGTTGTATAGTGTTCTCATCATCGACCCATTCATTGTCTCCTATTTCTGTAATTGCTCTTGCGGGAGGATACAAATTGAATTTCTTTGTCGAATTACCATTAGAAATGTACATGTCTCCCGATCTACAACTAATAAAAGCATCAGCTGTGGCCAGCCAAGGTCTTCCTAAGATAATTGGATGTCCTCCTAGATTACTTTTGGGAGTCAAAATCATAAAGTCTACTGGATATTCCCAAGAATCTAAGGAGACCGAAATATCTTCTAATACACCATCTGGTTTAATAACCGATCGATCTGCAAGTTGCAATAAAGTAGGTGTAAAAAGAAGGTTAGGAAGTTTTAACTGTTCCATAGTATGTCTACTCATAATGTTGATAGCAGCCCCTAAGTCAATCAATGTGTTTGGAATTTCTATCCCATTTATATGTGTCTTGACAATTGGACTTCCTGGATCTACATACTTCTGCATGGCAATTTTTCCCATCATAATATCTGCAATCTTTCCTACCAGGTGGATTCTTCTTGTATCTTTTAGTTTCCTTCCTGGTCTTTTGAAACTCAACTCCTTTATTGTTTTTGCTAGAATAGGAATCTCTCGAATGGCTTGTAGCAAGGGAATCTTGATACAAACATTCTTTAATTCATCTAGAAAGTCATAGTTAGGCAACAAGATTTGTTTTTCCACCCCCTTGTCAATTTGTAGTCTTTCAGGAAAAGGAGGTGTAGATGAAGATACGGGTTGCTCAACTATAGGAGTTGTGGATGTTAACTTTTCTTTTTCTTTTTGAATGTTTGAATTTTGAAGAGATTCTTCCTCAGAACCCCTATTAACTTGAAGAGAATCCTCCTCAGAGGTATCTTGCTCTTGAATATCTATAGAAGGTTTTTCTAAAACTCTACCAGATCTGAGTTGTACATCGTTGAGAGGAACAATCATATAGGTAGGAAATTGTTGTCCTTGTACCATATAAGTAGTTTGAGGATTCTTATTGTTAGGATTTGGCAATGGCTGAGCTGGAAGTTGATTTGTCTTCTGTTGGTATGGAAGCATGAGTTGAGGATGTGTATTTTGTTGAGAAGGTTGTTGTTGTGGAAATGGTAATGAAAGTTGTTGTGGATTTTGGCTTGGAAATTGTAGAGCTTGTTGATTTTGAAAAGATGGAGGATATTGATAAAATTGAGCAAATCTCCCATAAGGATTTTGCATCCCTTGTACCCATGGGTGATATGAATTTTGATGTTGGGGCCAAGATTGTTGCCAAGGAGTCCAATTTGGTGGGGTTTGAAGATTCATAGGGTTATTAAACCCTTGAGATTGTTGTCCCTGCCAAGGTCTCCTTGTGACAAAACAGAGAGATTCTACTGAATTTGGATCTTCTTGAAAAACAACTTTGAGTCCAGGGATTGAAGGACAATCCTTGATCTCATGATTTTCTGAGCAAATCATACATGTTTCTACAACTTTTGCATCCAAAGGACATTCCCTTAAAGCATGTTTCTTTCTACATTTCGGACAAAAGATGGCTAAAGCATCTGTTTCTGCTTTCTGCTTGTTTTGGATTTTAAGGGTGTCTAGTTGTTCACTAAGACCCCCTAAGATATCAGTTTTTAACTCATCAAGCATATTACCAATCTCTGCCCTACTTACTGATCCAGTTGCAGATTTGTTAGCCCTAATAAGAGAAGAATCCCTAGGCCCTTTTCCAGTTTTAGATCTTCCTCTTGAGAATTGGATACATAGTTCTGTTATATCATGAAATGGGAGTTGAGAAATGTCTCCTTTCCCCATCATGTTTAAAATGTCTATCCATTCATCTCTAATGGCTTTTAATAGGAGGGCTTTCAAGGTTTCATTATCTAAGTTGCTCATCATTGCTCTTTTCAAGTTGTATTGAAATCTTTCAATTAGGTCTTCCAAATTTTCATCTTCTTTTTGCATCATTTTGAATACCTCATCCTTGTGATTGGTGGGCATACAATAGTCCAAGTATCTATCCAAAAATGTTTGTTTCATATCATTCCAAGTCATAATAGATTGAGTGGCTAATCCCATGAACCATTTCAAAGCAGATCCCTTCAATGTTGAAGGAAACAGTTTGAGTTTTTGAGAATCTTCCATATAGTCATAAGTTCGGCACACTACTTCAAACTCAAACAGAAATGTTTCAGGATCCTCACTTTCTAATCCATAAAAGTTAGGAAGAACAGATGGTGAGATTATTTTCATTGTTGCATGAGTTTCCTCATCAACTATAGGGAATCCAAGAAAATTGTCCCTATTTCTACCGTTATTTCCTTCACCATTGTTATCTTCATTATCTCCTCCTCCTCTACCTCCACCTCTATTTATTACTTCCTCTGCCATGATAGTTTATTTAGAGTCCTTATAGTCCTCTAGTTCTTCTACCAAGGAAGGATGAGAGAAAGTTTCTTTGTTTTCTAAGTGGGTTTTAGTAGGTGGTATAGGAGAATCCTCTAATTCAGCTGTTTTTTGACTTCCAAAAATCTTAAGGCTAGGGGTAGATGGTGGTGAATCTGGTCTATGCCTTGAAGAAGATGGAGTTGTGAAAATCGAACTCTTGGCTTTAGCTATAAACCTTCCCCTAGAATCTCTTGCTCTATGCATGTCATTTTTTTATTCTTTTTTTTTAAAAAGTTGGGCTAATAATTCTCTTTCTGATCTTCCAGATCACGCTAGGTGCAAGAAGAGAGCATACTTAAGAAATTACTAAACCAATAACTCTCTTTTCTGATCCTCCAGATCACACTAGGTGCAAGAGGAGAGCATACTTCAAGAAGTTATCAAGTTTTCCCTTCTTTTATGATTTTATGTTTTTTTTTTAAGAAATTGGCTACCTAGTTACACTTCCCCGGCAACGGCGCCAAAATGTTTGGTCAATTTAGTGTGTCCTAAATTGCTTCATTTAATTGTCAATCCGGGAATCGTAAGCTGATGAAGTGCGGCGCACTATATGTGCAAGATAACCTCTTTCTTAACTTTTTGTCGTTTGTGGTCTTTCTAAGGTAAAATGGAAATTCTAAAGTGAAAAAAACAAGCTTGGTTATATTTATTCAAGGAAGTGATATCCCCTATAATGATTTACCAATCTCGAAACTTTAAAAGCAAATTGAAATTACAATGACAAAAGAAAGTAAAAGTGTACTGCTGAAATGAAAAGTGCTGCTAATCTACTGAATCAAAACAAGAAACTAGTGAACATGAAAACTAAACTATTCTTGCTGCCAACTGAACACAAAAGAAACTACGCTTATGGAAATTCAAAATTGCAATGAAATAAATCTAAATCAGATTACATCAATTCATTTTCCGACCCTTCATCATTAGACCAGCTATGACTTGCGGAAGTAATCATAAACAACTTGTGTAACTGATTATTTAATTTGCAGAAAGTAAACTAATACTAAACCATACACACATAATTCAATCCCTCGCCATCAGTCCAGCTGTGGCTTTCGGAGGCAACTGGAGATGTTATACATGATTTAATATATCTAAATTTGCAGAAAAGGAACTAATACTAAACTACACATTTCATCATGCAGCCCCTCACCATCAGTCCAGCTGTGGCTTTCGGAGGTAACTGAAGACGCTATGAGCAGCTTAATATATCTAATTTTGCGGAAAGGAAACTAATACTAAACTACACATTTCATCATGCAGCCCCTCACCATCAGTCCAGCTGTGGCTTTCGGAGGTAACCGAAGACACTATGAGTAGCTTAATATATTTAAATGTAACTACTGAATCAGATAAACAAAACTGAAATGAACAAAGCAAAACTAAAGTTAAACAAATGCTATGAAAAGGAAACTAGCAGCAGAATAATGTCAGTTTCATATCATTAGCTAAAATACTATGAAAATGCCCCGGGCTGTCTACCTAAAACCTGCACAAGAAAACTGATCAGTGATTTAACAATCATAAAAACATGAAAGACAAGAATGCGATGGAAATTAATGAACAGAAATGAAGCAACTATGAAATATGAACATGTAATGAGTTATGATACAATGACTGTTTAAAGAAATGAAATGAAAAATATATACATTAATACACAGAACCTCGGCTGAGCAGGGGCCCTCTACGCAGCTTTGGTAATGATCCTCAACACAAATTAAGTTGAAAACAGAGTCTTTTCACATTAAGAAGCAGTTCATTACAGACTGGTAGTATTACGGCTCAAGGCAGCGTAATCACTACATAACAGAGTACGCACATCAACTATCAATTAACAACTCAACAGCTATGATCAACTAACAACTAACTCTACGTGCGTATGCAAACGCTCTTTATAAAACAATAAAATGTAACTGTCTCCTGAAGTTTATGATAGCAGCCAACACGTAGACCACTAAGGCCACGGATATAGGAGTATGGCCATGTTGGAAAACGGATCTATGGAAGGTGGCGCTTGAATTCAACTCCAGAACTTTGCACATATGTCAATTAACCTCCGCAAGCTTAGAAACGGCCGTATGGATGTTTATATGCCACGAAACAGAGTCCAGCCGACATAGAACTCCATAGTTGACTTCCACGTGGATGGCTTTGACCACGGCTTTCTTTGACGAATTTACTTGAACCAATAGGACACGAACCATGTCCTTGTCATTCCTAGCCTGCCCATGTGGCTCGTTTCCTTCGTGGACACCTGTAACATAGATTTCCACAAAATAGCTGCGGAAAGTTGCAGCAGCTGCGGAAAGTGACAAGTTTCCGCAGCTGTACTAAAAAAATCTAAATCAAATATAAAACACAAAAACATAATTAAAAACCATGTTAGATACCCTTTTGCACATGATATTGACAATTTTGGAGGTTTAGGTGAGTGAAAAAGATATGGAAAAGTGTATGGAAAAGAGGCATATTCGGGACTCAACATACCCCCACTGTGAAGGTGTTGCATGTCCTCATGCAACCAAAATTTTGATACTCTTTGTTCAATTCATGTGCCTTGATACTTCAGCCAACACATCTAACCTCCTTCTCTTCTTCTTTGGTACTGCTATCATTCTGGGTTTCTTCATTAAGCACCTGAATTTGATATTCACAAGTGCTCTGCTCAATTTTTGGCATTTCCTTTTTAGCTTCTTATTCTTCTTTTGCCAAATACCCAAATGTAACATAGTATTGTCATGGATAATCTTGTCCGGTTTGCCTTGCTCTTTGAGTGTTTCATTTTCATTTTTGATATGCCGATTCAAAAGCTCAAGCTCAAAAATCTCCTGTTTTAATGACTGAACCAAATCATCCTGCAATGTATGAGGCTGAATAGAAGAGGTACTTGGGCCTGTGGCTGCCTTCTCTAAGGATTCTATATAATCATACACCTCCTGCTGTTTGGGGTCTACTTCCGGTGTCTTTTTCATTGGGATGTCCTCAAAATGCTGCAAGGGAGAATTATGTTCAAAATTTGGCTGAGGAGAACTTTCATCAATATTTTGCTGAGAATAAGATGGAGTACGCTCATTGTCTGATTGGGAGTGAAAGGAGTCGGGTTCACTAACTGACTGAAATGGACTATGGTCAGTTGGAGACTGTTCAGATGTCTCCTCACCCAAATCAATGAAATGAGGACCTTTAATTTGTGTTTTTCTCAGTTTTCCCTTAAGCCTGCTGCTTCTCCTCACATGCTGTGGAACACTACCCTTTTGTTCTTGTTTTCCTGTTTTTGCCTTCTTGGATAGAGATGACTGTTTTTGAAGAAAAATTAATCTTTCAGATAGAACTTGGTGATCTTCTTCTTCTTCAGAAGAAGTTTTATGGACAGCCTCAATAATTTCTTTCCCTTTTGATATTATTGGCTTCTTAGTTTTGATTTCCTTCTTCTTCCTTTTTACCAATCTCTCTTCCCTCTCATTTTTCTTCATAGTAATAGTAGAAGTATCTTGGATTTCATCTACTGTTCTTTTCCTTCTACTTCTTTTTGCTGTGCTAGCTGCGGGAACTTCCTGTGTAGGAGCAACTTGGGTTTCAACATCCATTTTCTTTCTTCTACTCCTTCTAACTAGATTACCTTCAGGAATATCCTGAGGTTCTTCAAAGAAGTTTCTAACTAGGAATTGTTCCCATGTATCTTTTCTTTCTTTTAGCTCCTTTTCAATCAGAATTTTTATAAGCCCATGATGATATAAATGAGGCTCTACATCTCCTAGGTGTTTTTGCACAGTGACAGCCATTTTCTTCAAGCTATTATATAGGAAATAAGGAAGATTGAGAGTTTAGTTTTCAAGAAAATTCATCAATATCCTAGTATGATACATGTACATGGAGCCAAAACGGCCTTCACATGTGATAAATTTCTGAACAATGAGTAGTAAAGTGGCCCATTCATCTTTTATTGCATGCACGGGGATTCCTCTTTTGAAAACAGTGATATCCATACCTTGATTTCGGAGGATTGTTCTCCATGCCTCATCACTGATACTTTTGTTTTTGAACCAACGTTCTCCTTCTTGAAGAAGCTCTGTGGCTGCTGCTATTGATGCTTCATTGACTAAAAACTTGAGGTCTCCCACTTCTGCTTCCGAGCCATCAAATGATCTTGCAAACGCTTTGGTAACTTCTCTATGGTAACCCCTGAATTTCTGAATAAAACGCAGCCATTTAGCTTTCCTCAACATATCTTTTGCTTGTGGAAATCCCTCTATAAATTTCTGTCCTTCCGGCTCTGCCCTTAATAATTTTCCCATTTTACTTCTCTGTGCTTCACAGGCTTGCCTCTGTGAGGGTTTAAGCGGAAATGGAACGATGGAATACACAGAATCTAACACAATACTGTGGGGATGTTATCACAGAACGGAAATGAGCACCATAAACAGAATGGAATAAGACTGTGGGTGGATATACGGGAATGAGAGTGAGAAAAAGGAACGGAATGGAATGAAACAGAGAGTGAGAATGAGTAGAGTAGGGTTTTGTAAACACGACAGAGACACGACAAAGAGGTTAACGAAGTATAATGCATTCGGCCGCATTTTGAATTTTGGTGGCTGTGTCATAAATATGAACACGTTTCAATCAATGATTATGAAGTTATGCAGCTTGTAAGAGTCCTTTGTCAACTCAAATACGTATCATTATCTACGGTGGAATATTTGAACATGAGTGAGAGTCGGAATTTCAATGATGAAACCGTTTGTGAATAAATGCAAGAGGATAACATAGAGATCGTGAAGGTTACGGACTGTCAATATAATCATTGCGCGTTATGGGTAGAGCTCATAGTTTAAAATTACATAAAAATGTGTTTTTCGATACTATTTGAAATAAACTTTATTCATACCTTTGGAATCCTTGATTTTTCCCTTGGTCTTCAACTGATTGATCTTCATTAGTGTCTTGAATGTCCCATTGATCCTCTCCTGCATTTTATTTCATAATTTATGAAAATAACAACTAACTGTACATTCTTTTTGAAAACAGAGTAGTAGTAGCTGCGGAATCTGCTTCTGGCTGCGGAAACTGGAGTCAGCTGCGAAAACAGATGTCAGCTGCGGAAACTGACACAGCTATTACTTGGCTGAAATAGAAATGAACAAATGACAAATGACCAGGTGGAAATGGCCATAAAAACATTTTTATTGATGGAATGGATGAAATGAAGTGGAATGAAGTGAAATGAAGTGAAATGAAATGAAATGAAATGAAATGAAGTGGAATGAAATGGAGTGGGTGGTGAGATGAAATGAAATGAAAGACATATTTTTTTTTGGAAAATATAGAGTGTCAGGTGTCCCTGATTTTCACCCCATATTTTCTGTATAAGACTGCCAATCAATGATTGGTTTTCAGGCTTATACCATTTTTTTTCTCTTTTTTTTTTTTTCTTTTTTTTTTTTTTTTTAACTTGAAAAACAAAAGCTAGGCTGGTGAAGAAGAAGAAGAATTCTTCTATACCAGCCTAATTGCAGAACTTTCTTGAAACAACTTGACAAAATCCTCTTTAGAAAGTGGCTTATGATAAACTTTCAATCTATGGCCATTCACTAAAAGAGGAGTTTGAAACTCATCAATGGTCTTGATTCTTACAGCTCCATTGTTAAAGATTTTGTCAATCTCATATGGCCCAAGCCAATGAGTCTGAAATTTCCCTTGAAAATCTTTAAACTTGGAGTCAAATAACAATGCCCAATCTCCTTCTTGAAACTTCTTCTCTTTGATATATTTGTCATACCATTTAGTTCTTTGATATTGAACTAGATCAGTTCTTAGAATTGCTTCTTGTCTGATCTCATCTAGCTCATTCAACTGCTCCATTCTATGCTTTTGGGCTTCTGATAAGTCCATCCCCAACTGAACTGCTATCTTGAAGGTCTTGACTTGGAGCTCAATGGGGAGCAAGACTTCTTTCCCATAAACAAGTTCATAGGGAGAATGTCCTGTTGTATTCCTCCATGTAGTTCTGTAGGCCCACAAGGCTTCTGGAAGCCTTTCTACCCAATCTCTTCTATGTAGATGAACAGTTTTGGTGATGATACTTTCAAGAAATTTGTTTGTGGACTCCACTTGACCATTTGCTTGTGGATGGTAAGGAGTAGATTTTCTGTGCTTGATTTTGTATTCTTCCATCAACTTCTCCACCAAATTTGATGTGAATTGGCTCCACTGATCTGTTACAATTTCTCTTGGAACACCAAAGCGAGTAAAAATATCCTCATAAAGAAAATGAACAACTGAATTTTCAGTAGCAGATACTAATGGTTTAGCTTCTACCCATTTAGTAACATAATCAGTGCAAACCAATATATACTTCTTTTGCTTCGATGGTGGATTAATCGGTCCAATGAAATCTAAAGCCCATTTTTCAAAGGGTTCAATGAGTACCTGTGTTTGCAATGGCATTTCATTTGAAAGAGTAGGTTTCCCTACTCTTTGGCAGCTATCACACCTTTTGACATATTGTTTTGCATCTTTGAAGAGGGAAGGCCAATAATATCCTAAAGAAAGGATTTTATAGGCCGTCCTTTTGTCTGCAAAGTGTTCGCCGCATGGTTCATCATGACATGCCTTAAGAATATCAGGCATTTCATCTTCCCTGACACATCTTCTGATCACAAGATCTGGCCCTGTTTTAAACAATTCGTTAGAAATCCATGAATATCTTGAACTCTCCTGAATAATTTTTCGTTTTCTCTTGGAAATAAATGTGAAGGTAGTTTCCCTGTAACCAAATAGTTAGCAATATCTGCATACCAAGGGGTCTTAATAGTTACTGCAAACAAATATTCATCAGGAAACTTATCTTCTACGGGAGAATCTTCTTTAGTATTCTGAATCCTAGACAAGAAATCAGCTACTGTATTCTGTTTTCCTGGTCTATCCAACACAGTAATATTGAATTCTTGCAAAAGTAAAAGCCATCTTGTCACTCTGCCATTAGTAACGGGTTTGTTCATTAAATATCTAATTGCAGAATGGTCAGTATGAATAAAAGTTTCATAGCCTGTTATGTAATGTCTAAACTTATTAATTGCATGAACAACGGCTAAAAACTCTTTTTCAGTCACAGTATAGTTCAACTCTGTGGGAGTCAAATTTTTACTGGTGTAATAAATGGCATAAGGAATTAAATCTTTTTGACCCAACACAGCTCCAAGAGCTGTATCTGAAGCATCTGTAGAAATAAGGAAAGGAAGTTTCCAATTTGGTCCTCTCAAGATAGGTGCTTCAGATATTCTTGTTTTCAAAGTTTCAAAAGCGGATTGACAATCAGGATCCCATTTAAATTCACGGTCTTTTGTAAGCAACTTGAAGAGTGGAGATGCTATTTTAGTGAAGTTTTCTATAAATCTTCTATAGTAACCAGTAAATCCTAGAAAACTTCTAACATCTCTTTGACAATTTGGAATAGGCAACTTGGAGATGACTTCAACTTTTGATCTATAAACCTTAATTCCATCTCCTGAAATATGATGTCCTAAAACAATCCCTTCAGTAAACATCATAAAGCATTTTTCATGGCTTAATGAAAGGTTTGTTTCTTTACATCTTATGAGAAATTTTTCCAAATTTTCTAATGCCTCTTCAAATGAATTACCATAGACTGTAAAATCATCCATATAAACCTCTACACAATCATGGATTAGATCAGAAAAAATTCCTAGTACTGCTCTTTGGAATGTTGCTGGTGCATTACATAACCCAAAGGAAGCACTCGGTAGGCAAAAGTTCCCCATGGACAAGTAAATGTGGTCTTATCTTGATCTTCAGGTGCTACCTGAATTTGATTATAGCCACTAAAACCATCCAAAAATGAAAAGTACTTTTTACCTGCTAATGTATCTAATACTTGATCAATAAAAGGCAAAGGAAAGTGATCCTTCAAATTTGCTTTGTTCAACTCCATGTAATCAATGCATACTCTCCATTTACCATTCTTTTTAGGTACTATAACCAAAGGAGAAACCCATCGGCTATCTGAAATTGGATAAATGAAGTTTACATTGAGAAGTTTTTGGAGCTCTTCTTTCACTATCTCCATAAGATTTGGATTCATCCTTCTTTGAGGTTGTCTGATTGGTCTATTGTTTTCCTCAATATAGATATGATGGATGCAAGTCTTAGGATCAATACCCTTCATGTCAGTATACTCCCATGCAAATGTAGTAGAATGTTTTTGCAAGATTCTGGTTAGTTCTTCTTGTTGTGACTTCTCCAGATGTTTGTTGATATTCAATGTCTTTTCTGGAAAAATCTCAAAAGCAGAATTACCAAACTCTTCCATAGAGTAGAGAGACATTTGTCTTGATGATAAATATTCTATGTCGGATTCCAACTGAAATTGTGTGGGGTCATATTCTGAAGTTATCTCAAAATTTTCTAATGTGTTCAGAATTTGACTATCCTCACTAATCTCAGAAATGGTAAAGACAGGTTGTATATTGTTCTCATCATCGACCCATTCATTGTCTCCTATTTCTGTAATTGCTCTTGCAGGAGGATACAAATTGAATTTCTTTGTCGAATTACCATTAGAAATGTACATGTCTCCGGATCTACAACTAATAAAAGCATCAGCTGTGGCCAGCCAAGGTCTTCCTAAGATTATTGGATGTCCTCCTAGATTACTTTTGGGAGTCAAAATCATAAAGTCTACTGGATATTCCCAAGAATCTAAGGAGACTGAAATATCTTCTAATACACCATCTGGTTTAATAACCGATCGATCTGCAAGTTGCAATAAAGTAGGTGTAAAAGAAGGTTAGGAAGTTTTAACTGTTCCATAGTCTGTCTACTCATAATGTTGATAGCAGCCCCTAAGTCAATCAATGTGTTTGGAATTTCTATCCCATTTATATGTGTCTTGACAATTGGACTTCTTGGATCTACATACTTCTGCATGGTAATTTTTCCCATCATAATGTCTGCAATCTTTCCTACCAGGTGGATTCTTCTTGTGTCCTTTAGCTTCCTTCCTGGTTTTTTGAAACTCAACTCCTTTATGGTTTTTGCTAGAATAGGAATTTCTCGAATGGCTTGTAGCAATGGAATCTTGATACAAACATTCTTCAATTCATCTAGAAAGTCATAGTTAGGTAACAAAATTTGTTTTTCCACCCCCTTATCAATTTGTAGTCTTTCCGGAAAAGGAGGTGTAGATGAAGATACAGGTTGCTCAACTATAGGAGTTGTGGATGTTAGCTTTTCTTTTTCTTTTTGAATTTTGAAGAGATTCTTCCTCAGAACCCTTATTGACTTGAAGAGAGTCCTCTTCAGAGGTATCTTTCTCTTGAATGTCTATAGAAGGTTTTTCTAAAACTCTACCAGATCTGAGTTGTACATCGTTGAGAGGAACAATCATATAGGTAGGAAATTGTTGTCCTTCTACCATATAAGTAGTTTGAGGATTCTTATTGGTAGGATTTGGCAATGGCTGAGCTGGAAGTTGATTTGTCTTCTGTTGGTATGGGAGCATGAGTTGAGGATTTGTATTTTGTTGAGAAGGTTGTTGTTGTGGAAATGGCAATGAAAGTTGTGGATTTGGGCTTGGAAGTTGTGGAGCTTGTTGATTTTGAAAAGATGGAGGATATTGATAAAATTGAGCAAATCTCCCATAAGGAATTTGCATCCCTTGTACCCATGGCTGATATGAATTTTGATGTTGGGGCCAAGGTTGTTGCCAAGGAGTCCAATTTGGTGGGGTTTGAAGATTCATAGGGTTATTAAACCCTTGAGATTGTTGTCCCTGCCAAGGTCTCCTTGCGACAAAACAGAGAGATTCTACTGAATTTGGATCTTCTTGAAAAACGGCTTTGAGTCCAGGGATTGAAGGACAATCCTTGATCTCATGATTTTCTGAGAAAATCATACATGTTTCTACAACTTTTGCATCCAAGGGACATTCCCTTAAAGCATGTTTCTTTCTGCATTTCGGACAAAAGATGGCTAAAGCATCTGTTTCTGCTTTCTGCTTGTTTTGGATTTTAAGGGTGTCTAGTTGTTCACTAAGGCTCCCTAAGATATCAGTTTTAAACTCATCAAGCATATTACCAATCTCTGCCCTACTTACTGATCCAGTTGCAGATTTGTTAGCCCTAATAAGAGAAGAATCCCTAGGCCCTTTTCCAGTTTTAGATCTTCCCCTTGAGAATTGGATACATAGTTCTGTTATATCATGAAATGGGAGTTGAGAAATGTCTCCTTTCCCCATCATGTTTAAAATGTCTATCCATTCATCTCTAATAGCTTTTAATAGGAGGGCTTTCAAGGTTTCATTATCTAAGTTGCTCATCTTTGCTCTTTTCAAGTTGTATTGAAATCTTTCAATTAAGTCTTCCAAATTTTCATCTTCTTTTTGCATCATTTTGAATACCCCATCCTTGTGATTGGTGGGCATACAATAGTCCAAGTATCTATCCAAAAATGTTTGTTTCATATGTTGATGCGATAGATTAGATACTGGCTAATCCCATAATTGACTCTTATGGTCCATTCAATGTTGAAGAGAAACGAGTTTGAGTTTTTTAAAGAATCTTCCATATAGTCATAGGTTATTTTTACGCTGACTCAGCAATGTTGAGATCTCATATCGTTTTTCCATAAAAGTTAGGGAGAACAGATGGTGAAATATTTTTCATTGTTGCATGAGTTTCCTCATCGACTATAGGGAATCCAAGAAAATCGTCCCTATTTCTACCATTATTTCCTTCACCATTGTTATCTTCATTATCTCCTCCTCCTCTACCTCCACCTCTATTTATTACTTCCTCTGCCATGATAGTTTCTTTAGAGTCCTTATAGTCCTCTAGTTCTTCTACCAAGGAAGGATGAGAGAAAGTTTCTTTGTTTTCTAAGTGGGTTTTAGTAGGTGGTATAGGAGAATCCTCTAATTCAGCTGTTCTTTGACTTCCAAAAATCTTAAGGCTAGGGGTAGATGGTGGTGAGTCTGGTCTATGCCTTGAAGAAGATGGAGTTATGAAAATCGAACTCTTGGCTTTAGCTATAAACCTTCCCCTAGAATCTCTTGCTCTATGCATGTCATTTTTTTTTATTCTTTTTTTTTTTTTTTAAAGTTGGGCTAATAATTCTCTTTCTGATCTTCCAGATCACACTAGGTGCAAGAAGAGAGCATACTTAAGAAATTACTAAACCAATAACTCTCTTTTCTGATCCTCCAGATCACACTAGGTGCAAGAGGAGAGCATACTTCAAGAAGTTATCAAGTTTTCCCTTCTTTTATGATTTTATGTTTTTTTTAAAGAAATTGGCTACCTAGTTACACTTCCCCGGCAACGGCGCCAAAATGTTTGGTCAATTTAGTGTGTCCTAAATTGCTGCATTTAATTGTCAATCCGGGAATCGTAAGCTGATGAAGTGCGGCGCACTATATGTGCAAGATAACCTCTTTCTTAACTTTTTGTCGGTTGTGGTCTTTCTAAGGTAAAATGGAAATTCTAAAGTGAAAAAAACAAGCTTGGTTATATTTATTCAAGGAAGTGATATCCCCTATAATGATTTACCAATCTCGAAACTTTAAAAGCAAATTGAAATTACAATGACAAAAGAAAGTAAAAGTGTACTGCTGAAATGAAAAGTGTTGCTAATCTAATGAATCAAAACAAGAAACTAGTGAACATGAAAACTAAACTATTCTTGCTGCCAACTGAACACAAAAGAAACTACTCTTATGGAAATTCAAAATTGCAATGAAATAAATCTAAATCAGATTACATCAATTCATTTTCTGACCCTTCATCATTAGACCGGCTATGACTTGCGGAAGTAATCATAAACAACTTGTGTAACTGATTATTTAATTTGCAGAAAGTAAACTAATACTAAACCATACACACATAATTCAATCCCTAGCCATCAGTCCAGCTGTGGCTTTCGGAGGCAACTGAAGATGTCATACATGATTTAATATATCTAAATTTGCAGAAAAGGAACTAATACTAAACTACACATTTCATCATGCAGCCCCTCACCATCAGTCCAGCTGTGGCTTTCGGAGGTAACCGAAGACGCTATGAGCAGCTTAATATATCTAATTTTTCAGAAAAGGAACTAATACTAAACTACACATTTCATCATGCGGCCCCTCACCATCAGTCCAGCTGTGGCTTTCGGAGGTAATCGAAGACACTATGAGTAGCTTAATATATTTAAATTTAACTACTGAATCAGATAAACAAAACTGAAATGTACAAAGCAAGACTGAAGTTAAACAAATGCTATGAAAAGGAAACTAGCGAGTAGAATAATGTCAGTCTCATATCATTAGCTAAAATACTATGAAAATGCCCCGGGCTGTCTACCTAAAACCTGCACAAGAAAACTGATCAGTGATTTAACAATCATAAAAACATGAAAGACAATAATGCAATGGAAATTATAAAAATGTATGAACAGAAATGAAGCAACTATGAAATATGAACATGTAATGGATTATGATACAATGAATTTTAAAAGAAATAAAATGAAATATATATACATTAATACACAGAACCTCGGCCGGCTTGAGGGCCCACTCTACACTAGGTACGATAAACAACACGAATTAGAGTGAAACGGAAGTCTTTTCACATTAAAAGCCGGTTCATTCTGTTGGTAGTATTACGGCTCAGGCAGCGTAATCACTACATAACAGAGTACGCACATCAACTCAACAACTATGATCAACTAACAACTATCAACTAACTCTACGTGCGTATGCAAACGCTCTTTATAAAGCAATAAAATGTAACTGTTTCCTGAAGTTTATGATAGCAGCCAGCACGTAGGCCACTAAGGCCACGGATTTAGGAGTATGGCCAGGTTGGGAAACGGATCTATGGAAGGTGGGGCGCTTGAATTCAACTCGAGAACTGCCTGAGATGTCAATTAACCTCCCATGGCTGGAAACGCGAGCGCGGTATGGATGTTTATATGCCATGAAACGAGTCCGGCCGACATAGAACTCCATAGTTGACTTCCACGTGGATGGCTTTGACCGCGGCTTTCCTTGACGAATTTACTTGAACCAATAGGACACGAACCATGTCCTTGTCATTCCTAGCCTGCCCATGTGGCTCGTTTCATTCGTTGACACCTGTAACATTGATTTCCACAAAATAGCTGCGGAAAGTTGCAGCGGCTGCGGAAAGTGACAAGTTTCCGCAGCTGTATGAACAAAATCTAAATCAAATGAAAAGCACAAAAACATAATTAAAAACCATGTTAGATACCCTTTTGCACATGATATTGACAATTTTGGAGGTTTAGGTGAGTGAAAAAGATATGGAAAAGTGTATGGAAAAGAGGCAAATTCGGGACTCAACACCTATAATCAGAAGGTGGAGAAATTAAATAGAAAATAGGATCTCTAATAATAATATTGAATTTCTTCCAACCAATTGATCAACAATAAAATAGATTTACATCCCTCTTTCAACAACAGCAACTCGAATTTGGCTTTGTAGCTGAGATTTGGAGGACGGCCGCAACCACAGATCTGAGAAAATCGTGCTCAAAGAACCCTATGTTTCTCTCAGTACAAGCTGAATTTGGGCAAACCGTTCTTCCCTTAAGTTAATTGGGTCCGTTCTGAACAAAACCCATGTTCCGGATTTTCTAGATTCGTCTTCATTTTCTCAGAATCTCAACCGAAAAACTGTCACTCCTTATTCCAGCGCATTTCTGAGTTGGCACTTTTAATGATCAAATCTTCAATATGGAAATTATCTTGGAGGCTAAAAATGGTGAATAATGTTACAACTGATTTATTAAAACTATCATTGATAAAATCATGCATAATCATCAATTTATTAGAAATAAAGGAGAATAAATAATATTCATTCATAAGAGCATAAATCATTATAAAATGGATTTAAATAATAAATTATAATAAATGACGTGATGAAGAATGGTAGAAATGGGTGGAATAAGCATTCACAAGTGATAATAATAATGGCATATTAACGGCCCAACACTCCCCTTGAACTTGTACCTCCTGTACCTATCTTTTCCACATCAGATGTGCTGTCAGAAATAAACATAACAAGAGAAATCAAATCAACCATGAGAGTCATCATACATTGCTCCCCGTGTGACGATACATTACTAAATCTCATAATGTATCCCACATCATTCCTGCAGTCAATAAGAGAAGTGATCTTCAGAAGCAGATGACTGCAGTAGGGTCAATATTCCCTACGTTTCTAACTGGTCCTCCTTATTTTTCCAAATTTGCTTGAACTTCCTAACTGTGTGCTGAAAATTGTCCACTTTCTCAGATCTGTTCAACCTGCATTCCTTTTCTACATGTCCATACTTGTTACAAGAATAACATCTCATGTGTCCAGAGAAATAAGCATAAGAATCATAATGAGTATTTCTAATCTTCCTCCTTTTACAATCAACTGCTTTATGTCCATACTTCTTACATGAAAAACAATATCCCTTGAAGAAACCAGAGTACCTTTCTATGTAGGATCTGTTAGTTTGTGGCTGAAATATTCTGCTTCTGCAATTTGCTGCAACATGCCCATAATTATGACATTTAAAACATTCAACATTCTTGAATGATATCCTTTGATAATTCATGATCGTTGGCTCACTTTTTTTTTTCTTTCAACTCTTCAAGTTTTGCTTTGACATCCTTTGAATCTTTAGCACTTCCTTGCGAACTAGATTCTCCTTTGACCGTTTCATGAAAACCTAGACCAAGTTTAATAGAAGGAGACCTTTGACTACTAAGAATATTGTCCAAAATCTTAGTACTATCTTGAAACCTCAAAATTTTAACCTTTTCTTCTAATTTACCTTTGAGAATGTTTACCTCAACCTCCAAGGCTTGACATTGCTTCGTCATGCTTTCTTCTTTCCTTCTTCCATCGTCTACTTGATCATTCAGATTTAGAATCTCTTCTTTCAACCCATTTCCTTGTTCTTCAAAAGTTTTTAAGAGTTCTTCATTCTTCTTCTTCGATGCTTCAAGATCTGCTTCAAGTCTTGCATTCTTCTTATTTGATTTATCCAGATCTTCTTTGAGGGAGATGATTTCTGCTTCAAGAACTTCCTTTTCAAATTATTGTAGAGGTTCCTCATTCTTCTTATTTGATGCTTCAACATCTGCTTGCAGAGAGATGATTCCATCTTCAAGTCCTTCATTCTTCTTGTTTTTTCTTTCGAGATCTGCATTTAGATCGTCGATTTCTGCTTCTAGTCTTTTAATTCGATTGGATGCATAAGCATTGAACCTTTAGTACTTGTCTATCTATCCATTCAGGATTTCTATCTTTCCTTTCATTTGAGAGATTATTTCTTTGTAGATAGAGTCTTTCTCTTTAAGTGATATTTGTTGATCTTCAACTTTGATCTTGATAGCTTCCTCTAGATCCAAAGAATTACTTTCACTATCTTCACTATTGCATACACCAGAAAGTGAATCACAAGAACAACTATCAATACCTGATTTATCTTCTTCATTTTCTACTGCACATGTTTTCTGAGATATCTCCATTTCAGTAGCCTTCTTCTTTTTCTTTCTTCCCATTGTGACGAATCTCCTTCAAGCGATCAAGCTTTTGCAGAAGCACCTGGCTTTGATACCAATTGTTGGGAAAAATACTGAGAGGGGGGGGTGAATCAGTATTTACTGCATATTCAAAACTTTTTACTTTTTCACTCTCTAAAACCCATACGCTACTTTCCTTTAGTAAACTCGCATATACACGAGGATATCCTTCATACAACTCGCGTACTAGTAGAGATATAAATATGTAGATATTTATTAACTTAGTTCTTTGCAATATTCATTCATCTGATGTTAAGTTAACAGTAAACATGTGTAGTAACAACAGAATAAACCATCACACAAAGCATCACACATGAACACCAGGATTTTTAGGTGGAAACCCAATTCGGAAAACCACATTGCGATCGCTCCCGGCCTTCAATATTTTATTATAGAGAAAACATCTTACAACATATGTATTTGGTGCATACTCACCGACACACGAGCTTACCTACGCTCGTTTACCAGCCTCTCCTGGAAGGGAGCTATGACCCCCTGCTCTCGTTTACCAGCCTCACCTGGAAGGGAGCTACGACCCCCTGCTCTCATTTACCAGCCTCACCTGGAAGGGAGCTTCAACCCCCTGACTAAAGGCTACAACCCTCAGCTCCACCATGGACCACGTTTCATCAATTTTCACACTGGATCCAAACAACTTCAATAGAGCACAACTTGCAGGCCTCGCTTCATCATATTTTCAGACTGGACCCACTCCACACATTTAAGCTCAATAATACAACCAAACAGATGTAGACAACTTAGAACTGTAGAATACAGATAGCAGTAACATAGCAGAATAGATCAGATATTGCATACCCCAAGCTTCAACAAACCCTGGTTTCCATACGCGCTTTCCTTTCACTGATACCGCGTATATACGTGCTTCTCTTGTGGAAAACTAGCGTATGATTCTTCAGATATTTAGGTCATTTCAGTTCTTCAGAACAGATACATCACACAGATTTTACCCTTTACTTCAGACAGATGTTCGCCTCATCTCAGATCTAATCATTCTATGAACAGATCTAGCAAATACAAATTCATTTAAGATCTAGATCCCCTTCTTCATCATTTTCTCATTTGGTGCTTCATGCAGTCAGATCTATCATTCAATTGTAACCCTTTCCATTCAGATATACTTCAGAGAGAAGTAGTCACTCAAGCTCAGACAACTTGCACCCACACTTATGATTTGCACAATGAATTTCTTCTCTTTATATAGGTTTACCCTTTTTCAATACCATGGGCCCCTTTTTCAATACCATGAGCCAAAACTACATTACTTCCGATGGTATTCCTGGACGGGGTGATTTAGACGAATCATTACCCAATACAATGGGTCAATACAATGGTGGTTACCCCTGGTTTTGCACTTTATGAGCGCTTTTTCCCATACGCGACTTGGAGCATTATTTCCCGCGTGCATACGCGACTTCTCCTAGACAAATCCGCATATGCCTTGAGACATACTCTTTTCATCATAGATCTAACACATACTTAATTCCTTTATTCATTACCTTCTATACTCACTGTAGATACATCAGATTTTCATCTTTAAACAGGTTCATGAAGACATATTCTATCAAGCACAACTTCATCAAGTAAGTTGCCATCATCGTCATCAGGTGGGTTGTCATTCAAGATCAACTCTCTACATCATATTGTTCAACAAACATCATATCACATCAGATTTACATCATTTACCAAGTCCATCAAGTCAGGAATAACTTCATCAGGTGTATTGCCATCAAGGACAACACATGCCAACAATCTCATGTCTTCATCTTCATTCAGTGGGTTGCCATCAAGGACAACACTCTGCATCATATTGCCAACATCCTTACATTTTTTCCTTTAACATCTGCAATCTTAAATCAATGTGTGAAGGAAAGAAACAACACTTTTTCTTATTAATTAATATTATCTAGAGTTTAAATACAACTGTTGCAAATGATTTTATGCATTGGTCATAAAAAATTTCCAAACTTGAAACAAAAAATAAAATATTATAAATGCTCTGGCATAATTAACTGACCCCAATTATCTCAGAGGAAAACACCCTCTAGAACACCAACTATTTTTTTTTGCTCATAGTAGTGATCAATAACAATATCCCCCCATGGTTATCCATGAAGAATGAAAATCTTATGTTGGCTCTCATAGTCCCTGGTAGAATACAAGTGAAGAATATGGATGTCTACTTACAACAACTGGTAGATTAATTGAAGGAATTATGGGATGGGAGAAATGTATATGATGTATCAATACCCATTGCAGCAAAGAGGAGTTTTACGTTATATGGAATATGTGATTACATTACACATGATTATCCAAGCTTAGGATTTTTCTCTGGTAAATTACATGTTTATTGATTTATTTATATAACGATATTCTTTCACATAATAGTTACTTAATTCCTTGTAATTGTTCTGATATTCAAGATATTATTTAACGTGCCATGCATATTGTATACAATAATTTCACAGGTCTTGTATAAAAATGGTATTATGGCTATAAATGTTGTCGACCTACTCTGAAAGGTAGACGGTTCAACGACCTATGAAAGACAGTGTATAACTTCTCCAATGTATTCCTCCTAGAAGAACACCCTTACAAAAGATCAACATTCGCTTTCAATGGTAAAGGAGAGAGAACCCAAAGGCATGCAATAAGGACACCATATGAATGGCTTAGAGCATATGAGAGAGAGAGGGAGAAGAATTTCATAGAAAATTTAGATTCAAATGGGCAGCCTATGTTCGATGATCTAGAATTCTTTGACACCTATGTTGAAAAATTTCCCATTGGGATGAAAATGAAATATATCTTTTATAACCTCCCATATTTGGATCATATGAAGATTACCCACTTATTAGGTCCCATGCATATATTTAAAAATGGTTCATCTTCTTTATGGAGGCACATATCATTGAAACACGGTGACACATTGGTTGTTAGGAAATATCATATTACTTCAAAACTAAAAAGGAACATTGGTAAAGACTATTATAAAGTATAGGATCATAGGCAGTTGGTCCCTCTAGTTGGTATTTTAAAGAAGGGGAGGTCCCATGGATTTTAAAAATAGATGGTATTTCTTTGGAAAAGGAAGTTATAATGGGTGTGAGGGTGGCATCTTCATATGGGTCTTCACTACGGCACTGATTCACTATGGATGACCATTTTTCGGGGTTGAAATCACATGATCATTTGGATCTTCTAAGAGTAGGTATAATTTCAAAAGCATGATTTTATTATTTGTTATATTAATAAATTTTATCCCATGCAAGGATCATAACACATAACTAAGTTTGTATATTATTGTATGTGTTTATAAATTTGTAGTGTCATTATCCTTTGTTCATATGTTTGTGTGTGAAACATAACTTCCCCCAAGACCTAGGACATGGCATATGTAAATTATTTGCATTTTTACGTTAGATCATGTCAAAGGAGATTCATGTGCATAGCATTCCATGGTGACATAGGGAGATAGTTGAGGTTGTTTGTATGTTTGAGAAGGAACTGCTAATGAGTTTCATGGACTTGCATGTTCATCTTCTGATTCACCTAGTAGATGAGGTTGAATTAGTTGGGGTGGTTTCTTGTCATTTGATGTTCTTCTTAGAGAGGTCCATGAAGAAATTGAAAGTTTTTGTTCGACAAAGGGAAAACCCCGAGGGGTCTATGGCAGAGGGCTACATATCATATGAGTCTTTCTATTATGTCAGTTATTACTTCAAGAAGATCGATAATAGACCAAGTGCGGTGATTTGGGACAATGAAAGAGGTGAAGACAAAAGAGAAGGGTCTCTTCTCCAAACAAGTGGAAAAATGTGCTTGATAAAAAGTAAGCAACATCTAATTTTTCAAATTTAAAAAAATTAAATATTCATGTTGAACTTCAACATAATGTATATTTTAATCTCATATCACTATATGTCTGTTTGATTTCATCATCTAATGTAGAAATTGAAGCAGTCAATAAATTCATTCTTTGCAATTCCAAAGTAACAAAATTGTGGGTCGCATTGTACAAACAAAAGAGGATGAAATGGGATGATGACACAAAATAATTCATATGGTTGAATGGTAGAAGTGTTACTTATCCTGATCATTTAAAAGAAAATATGTCAGTTATATGCCCCAACAGTTGGGTTGTTGGCCAAGTCAGAGAGAAATATGAAGCAACCGGTCGTTACCTGTGTGCTGAGGAGAATGCGCCAAATGTATGGATTGGATGCATCCACTCCGTAATAATATATTTATGTACATTTTCAACTTAATAATGCACCTTTGAAATGTATAAATTTTACATTTTTACTAATTTACAAATTTTACAATTTTTATAAAATTGAATCATGACAATACATACAGTTACAATTACAATTTCACAATAAATTAAGTTCAATTACAATTACAATTTTACATTTTTACATAAAATTAGAATTAAAATTTCAATTACAATCATGACATAATATTTAATAAATATCATGATTTAATATTAAAAATAAACATCATGATCATGATAACCATCGTACAAACATCATATTATAAAGTACACATTCAAATTCGCTAACATCATCAAATCATCATCATGATGATCATCTAACAAAACACAAGTATTCTATAGCATCATCACAACACAAAAATCAAATATACATCTCATGTTAAATAACTACTATCACATACACATCTATCTGCAAGCACATTAAATGAACATATCTAACATGACCTAACAATATACACATCCTGATGAAAACCAACAAGTAAATTAACTACATCAACATGAACATAAAATGCATGGATCATATATATATATATATATATATATACATATAATGTCAAAAATATAAATTTGTAATATAACTACATATTAATGTTAAATATCTGGTGCTACTACATCAATACTAATACTAGTCAAGGCGTGCTCAGTCGATGGTCAGGTCCATTCAGGACTAGGTGTCTTCTGAGATGGTGCAGACTGCTCAGAAGAATTTTGTTGATCAGGACTGGATTTTTATTTCTTTTGATCGCCGACGTGAGGTGAAGGAGGAGGAGGTGGAGTAGTATAATGATGATCACTCCCCTCGTGATCATGACCATTAGATGAGCTGCTCTATTGTGCATCTCTATGATGCTTATCTCTCCCAGCCTCAAGTACTCTGGAAGCTCCAACGATATGACGCATGAGGGTCATCATATCATGGGGAATTTCTCTCCAGAGATATACAACCCTACAATCAACCTGGATCTCTCTGATCGTAGCAGGGAAAACTCCCTCATCAATCAAGATTCAAAGTAATCGGTCGCCCAACTCCATCCTAAATAGGTTTTCTTCCCTAGACCGCACCCCCGCGAGTATCTGGACTTGAGGATTAGGTCTGTCACCTAATCCTCCGCCTTTTCCATCTCCTCATAAACATATACACCTGGACCATTCAGTGGGGGTGGAATCATGTCCCCAAAAAATGTCCCAATATCTACAAAATATATAGTACACAACAATAATTAGACAATTTAATAAAACAAGTTAAATAACATGTTAGGATAAATTTTATAATTCCAATTAATTAATTAAAACAATAAAATGAAGCTATATTGATTTAAATAAAAAATTAATATTAGCTCTCACATATGGTGGCTCATCTTGTCTAAAGAGGATGTTGGTAAACCTTCTCCAATCCAAACCGATGTATGGAAATGTCACCATCACAAAAGAGTGATCATCAACACTGGCTAGCAACTCCATTGCATCAGTATATATCATGGTCGGAAATTCATATTGACCCCTCTTGGGCATCATTTCGCCCCACATCTGCATTTGTACATGCAACATCGACCTACAAGGTTGTCGAACAAAAGTAGGCCTCGTCTCTGGAAACCTCTCAAGAAATAAATAAAATAACTTTCAAGAAAAAGGGAAGGTAAACCTCCCACGTGCCTCAAAATTACATCTATCTAATGATGTATAAAAATGCCACAAAAAATCGCAAACCATCTCACAAATCGTGGCACCTGTAATAAAGAATCAACATAAAATAATAGCAGGAAACTGATGCATTTCCTGTCACTAGTATAGTGTGCAATGGTCATAAGTGGTAGTGAGAGGCACCTCACCTCCTCTAGACCAAATGATGCAATCCGTAACTAACCACCAAAGACCTGAAAATCTACATGAAAAATTATATCATCCTTAATGTATCTCTAGGAGTACGTCAAGTGACTCCCTGTTGCATAACCGATGGTGACATATGCGAACTGGGGAAAATCCTACCCTCTCCTAGATAGGCGAGTAATAAAATATATTTCCTCCTTAGTGGGCTCGTACCACTGGTCAAGAGCAACCCAAAAATCTTGTCGGTTGGCATCCCACCTATAGATCATCTATCCCAATAACCCACTATGACCCTTCAGGGATGTAGCCTCCTTGTAGAACTTGAGGAGGCCTACGTCCATTACGAGAAACTGGGTGGCTGCCGTAATAGGGTGAGCGTAAATTTTTTTATCCCTCTCTCATACCCCACACAAATAAATCACGTTATAAGGGTCCTCCATATTTCTTCTTACTCCCTTTGTTGTTTCTGTTGACATTGCTAAATAATTCACATATTAAATAAATTATTTTTATTAAATGAGAAATGTGTATATATATATAATTAAGAAAAAAAAACAATCGGTGCACCCAAAAAAAATGTCACACACCGTAACCGGTGCGTAATTCTTTATCGTACACTGTGGCCGGTGCACATGGAAAATGTTTGTGCACCAACAAACAAGGAAATATTTTTGTGTGGTGCATTGACCGAAATATCCACCACATGAAAGATAGTTTGGTAAATGCACCACCCAACAATAGTACATGGTCAACAGTGTGGTCCTCTAAACAACCACACCTTTGACTATGTAATGCTCTCGGGTGGGCGGTGCATTGACCTAACTATCTGCCCTAGGGCCATTATTTTGGTAAAAAAACTACCCTCCTAATAGTATTACATACTCAACGATGCAGTCTGTAATATTCTAAATTTGTCTTTTAGCTAATTAGAATATTAAATTTTGTCTTCCTTATTTAATAGAGGAATAAGAGGGTAGTGGGACCCATAAATCCCTTTTGTAGGAATAAAAATGACTTCTAATGTGAATTTGGAACGTTATATTAGCTAAATAAATCACTCTTAGGTGTGAATAGGGGCTAAACCATGTGGATGGGTTCAAGGTTGACCAAATCAACAAGGTTTTCATGGAGGGAGTGGAGATAGTGTAGGATAAGGTAGTTATGATGGAGGAGTGTATGCATCAAAGTACCATCTTTAATGAGTGGGACCAATGGTGAGGAAGCTCACAAAGCATAAAAGGAAGGGGATGGAAGCGATAGAAGTCATTCTAAATATTGCTTATGTTTGGTCTTTTATGACTTTCTGCATGCTTCAGCTGTTTAGCAGATTCTACTTTGTTTTTTAGCACAAGGGTGTTTTTGAGCGGAAATCCCACCCTCAACCTTGGGGGACTTAAAGTGCCCACTCGGGCGAGGTTCATTGGTATTCATTTCCTCTATCTGTCATTAGGCCAAGCTTCATCCATCATCAATAGTCTAGTTCCCTTCAAGAATCACATTATTTTGTAGGGAAATTGCAGTGGAGGGTTGGAAAACCCAATTTATGAGGTAGTTTCCTAGTGGAGGGAGCAACCCTTCATGTAGAAAGCTAGAAGGGAGGAGTGTCAAATATTTTTTGTCATATCAGTTATATCCCTAAATTTATTGAGTTTAATATCATAACTCAGCCCTCGGGTTGCATACTTCACATAATGTATTTCCAGAAACCCTTCTTCAGCTGTCTTGGATTTGTGCTAGAGAGCCTAGACCTCTGATCTCGGAATTTTTTGAGCACTATATCATTAGATATTTATATTTCTATTCTCCAACTGCAGTTATTCTCACTTGTACTACGTAGTCATGGAATTCCATCATTTTTTGTATTAGCAGTATTTCATATTTTGATGTATTAGATCATGGGAAGCTTTTTTACCTAGCTTGAGTGAATTTTTCCTCAAGACATTGTACTTATTTTATATTATTATACATAATGGAATGCCTCTATGGTTTTCTCATGTTTTGATGTATTGATATTTGCTGCAGTTTCCAGTTTTGTGTTCAATATTCCTATTTTTCCTGTTTTGGAATAATATAATGGTATTAAAGCATAATATTGGTTGCGCCTATGGAACAAATTGTTTATGACATCTAAATATAGAGAATACATTACGGACCGAACAAGGAGATACAAAAACTAAGAACGTAGAAATTCGTTGAAATAAAAAGTAACAGTTTTGCGTTAGATGCTTTAGGAAAATGAAGATGAATCTTGAAAATATGAGACATGGGTTTTGTGCATAACAGAACAATTCTATTCCATTAAGAGTAGGTTTTCAATTTTTGGTTTGGATTGAGAGACACAGAAGGTTCTATAATAGAAACAAAAATAGAAAACATAGAAATTCATTGGATAAAAAGGGACAATTTTGTGTTAGTTGCTTTGGGAAAATGAAGACGAATCTTGAAAATCTGAGATATGGGTTTTGTGAGGAACAGATCAAATCAATTTTTTTTGGATTTGTTTCTCCAAATTTGGTCTATATTGAGAGAAATGGAAGGTTCTCTAAAGATAATTTTCATAGATTTGTTGTGGTAGTTGTTTTTCAGATTATTCCAATTACAATACTAGATTCAACTTGTTTTAGAGTTCACATCCCATAAAGAAAGTTGTGCTCCAGTGAAGGAGGATATAGGAAGTATCCAATGGAAAAATAATTTTATGGGAATGAGTTTGGAAATATCCTCCTCATAACTATTTAGAATGTTGCTAGAGAGATCAAGGGGATGAGAGTGGAGAGACAAAGGGAAATCCCCAAAGGGTTGCAAAATGGAGGAAGTTATAACAATTCACATCATTGGTATGAGGAATTGGAAATGTAGCAAGCTTCACAGTGCCCCACTATGCCTACCTTCCTATTAGTAGGAAATTTGGCTAGAGGACCACTAGGGTGAGAGGCTTTCAATGATTATTTTTTGGAATATGAATTTGAGTCTCAAAGATTCAAAGAGCATCTAACTTTCCAGGAATTTTTCTAGATTAAGGAAAACCAAAAACCTCACAGATACATCAAAGGAAGAGGGTAAACATAGGGTTATGACCTACAACATACCATGGGTAAACTTTTTCTACATACTTTTGATGGGTTGTCAAAGAGTACAACAAAGACTTGGGAGGAGACGGTTGAGCGTACACTCGTTGATGAGAAACCACCCATTGTTGAGGTATCCATTGATGGGGTGTCTCGGGTTGTGACCAAGTTATATAATGATAGCAGTGCATCACAGGTTGATGAGGTGTCGGGAAATGACTCCACCATTGTTAAGGAGCCGATCGGTAGAAAGTCCTATAAGTTTGTGGTAGAATTTTTCGACGAAAATCACATGAAGCTAACTAATGAGCATGCCTTGCATATTGGAGTATCTATGGAGGAGGGTGTGCAAACATCCTTTGGGATATCCCTTCAGGAGGTGCTAGGAGATATAGAGGTATTAGACAATGGTTTCACACAACAGTGCCATTAGTTTTGGGTCAGCTTTCTAGATTTGAAGGTGAAGGCCACATCAGTGTAGGAGGCTATCCTATGACAAAATGAGGAGCTGGAGGGAATGAGAGTGATTTGTGTCGAGTCGTTGGAAAATTTGGTCCACATTGGCGAATGCATAGATTCCATAATGGTGCAGTTATAGGTTACATATGAGCATCAAAGCACCCCCCCTTCATGCATACATCGATAGGGTGCAACACTCGCATGATGGAGGGACTTTTCTATGTGCGGGGATTCTTGCATTTAATTCTTTTCTCGATTTTGGGTGGTGAGAGGTACTAAGCTGGTACCCCATGGAGTAGGTTAGACAACTGGATACATCCATGGCCATATTTCAGCAAAGTTCATGGATTACCAGAGGAACACGAGGGCTATTTTACTATTGGGATCTAGGTGGGATTTACCATCACATGATAGATTTAGTGGGTGATGGTAGTCATTATGCGATGGGTTTAATTTTTGGATGCACACCCATTTTCATATCTCTATCAGAGCCCTAGAAATCCCTAGTGATAGGATGGTTCAAGAGGAGGGTACACCCTTTTCAAGAGTTATCTCATCATAATGACCATGCATGGAGTCACAGGGTGATTAGCCTTCTTTGGCAGGAGCTGGTCGGAGGAGTTAGCATCGACAGGCCACCAAAAAGTGTAGTATGTAGAGACAATGCTCTCTCATGGGTATATGGTACACTTGAGCTATGGAGGATAGGATCAATGATTTCATTTTCACTAGCACGTGAGGAGTCAGGCTGCTATGATCCTGTAGAGAAAATGGGGAGATGTAGCCCACCTCATGGAGGGTTTACTAGTAGAGTGGTAGATATTTTTGCACATGCAAAATACATGATGGTACAAGATGCTATAACTGTAATAAGTAGCACCCGATGGTGTATAGGGGCAGGTTGCAGCATACAGTGGGATGATGAAGAGTACAAAGACAATTGGTGGTATGCAGTGACCCATGATACCATGCAACAGGCACTTGGAGTGTTACCTTCAAGGGGAATTATGGATAGGGGCATTAGGTGTACCCTAAGATATAGTTCTCCTAGGATATATGAGTATAGTGTTGAGAATATGGAGACGCCACGTTTAGCAGAGACAGGGCTATGAGGGTGTTATCGGTAGAATTGAGGTAGAAGGAGGCCTAATCACTCATGTTTGAGTTATGTAGATGATGTGGTAGAGGTAGAGCGGGGGGGAATTCCTTCTATATGATAGGACGAGGACTCTTCTTCAGATGAGTCAGTGGGGTTGAATGAGGATGCTTCTGGAGAGCATGCGAAGTCATGTGGAGTTGATGAAAATAGGACAGATTTGTCTTCCAACATGCAGGGTGAGTAGTAAAAGGACTGGATGAGAGCTATTCAGGATGATGACTCACCTGTGATGATTCAACCTGAGTAGCATATGGTGGAGCATGGGGCAGCTAAGAAGGATGTTATGAAAATCATGCATGAGAGTTCATTAGGGGAGATCAAGATGGAGGCTCAGAATGAGCCAGTGCTAGATATGTGGCTAACCTTGGGGTCATCCATGGAGGAGGAGTTATTGGAGATGGTGGTTCATCCATATTTGGGCCAACCCATTGATGAGGTACTGATAGATACATATACTATTAGCAAGACTGCAATACTTTCATGGAGAAACACTCTCCAGGAGTACATTGGTGGGGCTTTCAATACGCCTTGCCCACTTGAGCCTATGATAGAGAGAGGGGCCCTCCCTTTGAGACAACTCTCATTGACAGGTAGGAAAAAGTAGCATGAGTTGAGTGTGAGTTGGCAACCACACTCTAGACATGTTCCATATGAAGATATCACCACATTGGATTGTTCGACTGGGATAGACTGGCGGAAGATCATGAGTTTATTTCCTATGGATAGTATGATGTTCTTAGTGAGGTGCATAATAGAGCAGGGACCTATAGACATGAAAGGTACTACAGTTTATAGTTGGAAATGGTGCACATGTCAACAACTCTTTAACATTCCATCCTGACTTCAAGAGAGCAGGATCAACATTGGATTGATTTGGGGGAGAGAGGTTATGGGTTAGTATGCAGCTGGTGGGTAGCTTGTACAGTCACATCTATGACACAACAAGGTCCATGGAGCATTGATGCATGTTAGCGGTCTTCACCTCATGAGGTAGTACCTATAGCCAGGTGCAGTGTCTAGTCCGAACTAGGGGATTTTGGCAATGATTGGCCATGGCAGCTATTATAGCACAATTTGACTTAGCTAAAAGTCAAGAGAGGTTCTAATTAATTCAAGGTTGTTAAAAATATTTATTAAAATTCAAAAAAGAGTTGTAACATGTTCAAGAAGATAACCAAAAGTTCAACAAATGTTGCTCAACGATTCTCCTCGTCTCATGTCCTAGATGTGTTTCGTGGCTCGATGAGTTAGCAAATTGTACAATTTTGAAATTTTTAGTATTCATGGAGGTGGAAAAGCACGAGAAGTATGATACTACATTGAAGAAATTTTAGTTTCCTAAAAAAGATACGAATTCTCTAGTTGAGGATGGGTTACCTCCTCTTCAACCATAAATTGATCCAGCCCCTTTCATTTCCTATGAACAATACTTTTTAATGAAGCTGGAGGAAATATCATGCCTTATCATATTTTGGAGAATGATTTTTTGCAACATATCAACAAAAGGATGCCTAGAAAAATAGAGGAATTGCTTGAAATAAATGGCATTGGAAAATTTCCTCGAAAGAATGAAAGGATGTTTATAGAATTATACATATGAAGTCATAGTTGAGATTAAAAATAAATAAAAAATTAATTCATTTGAAGAACTATATGAAGATGAAGAATTAGGAACACATGACTGCACATATCAGAAAATTCAGACATTCCCAGCACAGGAATCTTGGGCTCAATTTCGGGAAAATGGAGAAATTTTTGAAAAAATTATGCGACATGGGTTTTGTGCAAAGAGACCCTAGTTGACTTTATCGTGGGAATATTCCAAAAATTCAAAGGGGTTTTAGAGATTTGGCTAGTTCCTTAAATTCTAGTTTTATTAAAAAAACATCCTACAAGTTGTGAATTCCTGGCAGAAGAAAACATAATCATGCGCCAACTTCGGAACATTGTTTTCTTCTCTCAACATCTATGGATGATGCCTTTGTCAATGCTTCCACTTCCCTATTGGGCTTCCATTGTAATGGTTTACTACAGTTGGAGGAAAAAATCATATCTAGAGAAAAAGATAAGAATGCTTCAGGAAAAGGTAGGTACAAATGCCACACTTGGCAAGACATTGGGTGATTCAAATCCACATTTACCCATGATAGAAAGAGACAAGAAAGAAGTGAAAACTACGACAAGACTACCTATGGAGGCTCATAACGCTACATTAGTGGAAGCATCCTGGTGCTGAATTCTCAAGGAAACTAAAAATCAATGCACATTAGCTGAAGTAGAACTGAAGAAAGCCGAACAAAAGGGAGGTGAAGCTTTTGATTCCACATCAGAAGTTAGAGTGATAATTGATAACAATCTTGGGGGTTCCAATCAATATTTGGAAATTGAGACCTCAAATATTGATGGAAGATCAACACATACTATCTTTGCGTCATTGGAAATAGCTTTTGAAGTAGAAAAGGAAGCTGTGGAAGCTCTGAAAATAGTTTTTTTTTTTTTTCATTTGGCTCATCTTCCATATTCCTCCATAAAATATACATTTAATGCTAATTATGATTCATGTAAGAGTGAAATCTTGAACCTACATGAAAATCTTTTTAAGTTCAACAACGATTCAAAAAGTAGAGATTTCTCTTTTCAGGCATGTTCCCAAAGTGAAGCTTAGACTGGAGGCAAACATAAGATTGAATCTAAGTTGGAAATAGATGCATATATTAATGCTCCTGAGACAAACTGTATCTAGATTAGGAAGAATGCAACAAAGGGACTAGTTCAAAAACATAAATGCCGTCCTAAAAACTACCAATCTAACAGAAAAAACTCTAAAAGAATTTATATTTTCTAAAGCTTATTAACTTAATTCTTGGGATATTAAATCTTCTAAAGGAAAAGGATATGGTTTCTCTTGCAATGACTGTCGCAACCCGTAAGCACAAGATGTATGAAGCATATGTGAAGAAGTCATCCCAAAACTATTTTTCCCAAACTGTCATCAAATAAATCGATGATTGCTATTCAATGTGACATCACTCTATTAATTTATGGAAACCAGAAAAGGTGCCTCTACAAGTGGCTTATGGTTTTGGGGAAGTTATGTGTGGATAAGACAATAGGACCCATATGCCATCCATATTCATTATCTCTAAAACTATACATTGAAAATTTAATCCTCCTTCATTAATTTATTCTATGTATTGGGAGTCTAATTAAATGATAACGTTCAAATGTATAAAGCTTGTAAAAAAATCAACCTTTAAATATACTATATATATTATTATTAATAATATATATAATGCTAAATAAAAAATGTAATTTCATTATTTCAAAGAGAATTTTGAAAGGAAGACTTTCATAAACAGTTTATTTATTTTTTTATAAATTAGTTTTATAACTGATTAGGTAGATGGCTCGGGGGAAAAAAAGATAAAGCCCAGAAATTGGATTGGGTGGGTTCGAAATTCTGGACCTCCGGAACACTAGAATTTTGTACTTATTTTTCTTATGAATTAATGAAACATGCATCAAGTTACCTGCAACTATTGATGGTGATTCGTGTTTCCTGTGTCATATTGTGTTTTTTTTTCTTTGAGCAAAGTGAAGTAATGTAGCTGTCAGTTTCTTAATTACATTTGTATGTAAGAGTTAAATAACCTTAATATGCTCTGCTTCACTCCAACTTTTCTCTCTTCACAAATTCATTCTGAGACCTACAGTAATAGATTCTATGTTACAACATATTATTTTTAGTTTCCCAATAGTTCTTATTTTCATTCAAATATCATTAGTTAAAGGTATTGTGGAATATTTTATTATTTCAGATTATTAAGGGTTTTACAGAATTAATTTCCACAAGAATAGGAAAAATAACGAATGATAAAAATTGTTTCCATAAATCTTTTTTTTTGAATGTCTTAAGGACTGATTCCTTTCACAACTAAGGGATTTTTTCTTAAGAACCAACATATTTTGGCACCGTTGTCGGGGGTGAAGACGTGAAGTTATTTTTCCCTGGGAATTGCCATCTATTTCTTGATTGTGAACAAGATTTAGATATAAAGTTTGGTTTTTTATTATTCACCTCGTGACTCTACTGATGAAGGTTTCATTAGATGAGGAATTCTGCGTGCAAGAAAATGATAAAGCATTGTGGAAAAAACAGATATCATAATTTGAGTTTTTTAAAGGAAGTTCTAAATTTTACTATCAGTTTAGTGATCTATTTTGCTTTACATGTCAAGAATATTGTTTGCTTCTTTATATTCTCAGAATATTGTAAATCCCAGGAAGTACATTCTTTGTTAGAAGAAGAAGATTTTTCTTCTGCTTGTATTATTAATTTTGACACAACCTTATCTCCTAAATATGAGAAGAGCGATGACTATTGCATTGCAATTCCTGAAAATTAGTCACAATCTAGGCATAAGGTGATGATTCAACATCTTTGGGTGATAATATTCCTCCTGATAAAAAATCCACTACTTTTTAGCTTGGAGCCAAGGTGATTTTCAAACCCTTGTTGCTGGCTCATATCTTCATCAATATCCTTTAAAAAGCTTTAAATTTCTGCCAACTTTTTCTGGAGAAAGTGATGATGTTGCAGCCGAACAATATCTACTATAATTTGAGTACTTTCCGGACAAATTTCAAATTATCTATGAAGATGTGGCTTTAAGGATGTTTCGTAATTCATTAATGCAGTGTGCTAAAAAATGGTTCCAATTTTTGGAAGCAAGTTCAATTTTTTCATGGCAAGGTTTTCAAGGTATCTTTCTTAGATATTGAGGCGAGCACAAGTCATATGAAAAACACCTTTTGGAATTATATTCTATCCAGAGGCAGAGTAGTGAATCAATCATTCATTTTAATAGAAGGTTTCAAAAAAAATATTTCAATATGTCAAAACAGATTCAACCTCCTGATGCTTCTACCATGGTGTATTATTCGAAGGCTCATTCTATTGACTTAGATTTTTATCTGAAGGAACGAAAGCCTTGTACTCTGGAGCTTATGTTTCTTTATGTACAAGAAATTGAACATAATTTATGGGCTTGTAGAAATATTTCTTATCATGGTGAAGGAACAAGTTTTGTTGAAGACAAGAAGGTTTGTCAAGAAAACAATGGAATTTATTTAGAAGAGAATGTGATTTTAGAGATAAACAAGGACTTTCAAAGAATTTTAGAGGATGCCCTCATTCCTGAGACACAAAACTTTAAGCATTCAGAGGATTTAAATCAGGAGTTTGTTACGACAACTAAAATACACTTTGTAAACCTAGAAGATCCTTATAATTTTCATAGTTTTAGTGACTTTTTGGACAGGGAAGAAACTAGTGGAGCTCCTCAATTTTTTTTTGCAAGACGGCGAAGATTTTGGTCAATAATTGGCATTGTACGTGAGAAACATAAGCATTATGGGGAACAAGCCTTGGATTTCTCTTCTCGGCCTAAATGGTTGTCAGTACAAAACAACAATCAATTTTCTCACGCACAACCAAAAATTGAGGATTCAAACAATGAAGGTAGTTGGCTTGTTAAAAAGAATATACATCAACAAAATTTTAAAAAAAAGAAGGCAGCGGAAATCTTGTCTGATCAGTTCTATGATCGTGTGGCTAATTATATGACAAGTTTCTCTGATCAACCAGAATAAATATTGCAGAGGTATGTGCAAAGCTTTGTATTTGGAAAATTTTCATGGTACATCCCTGTTTTGATTTTTGAACTTCAACAGTATGGGGGCAGTAAGACTAACACATAGATGTTGGGTTGGTGCCATTGGAATGTTGACTTCACCTAATTAAGTTTAGCCATGTATACATATGGGAGTTGTACATAAATAAGCTCATAAATTGAGCATTTTCAGTTGTAGTATTTCTAGTTCAGTATTTTCAGTTTAAGAAAAAAGGAATAAGTCCAAAGTGTACTAGGGTTCAGTGAGATTTCATATTGGGATCAACTTCCATTTTGGTTTGAATCCATGTCTAATAAGGACTACTGGTCTACAAGCTATCATCACTTTGCTACCAAAGTGCTATCGCCAATTGGAGCCACGTGTTGTAGCATAATTAGACTCAGCTGAAATTCAAGAGAGGTTATGAGTAATTCAAGTCTGTTGAAAAACAATTATTAAAATTCAAAAAAGAGCTACAACATGTTCAAGAAGATAATCACAAGTTCAACATATGTTGCTCAACTATTCTCCTTGTCTTATGTCCTAGGTGTGTTTCGTGTCTCGATGAGTCAAAAAATTAAAAGGTACAAGCTTGAAAGTTTGAGTATTCATGGAGGTGGAAAAGCATGACAAATCTGATACTACATTGAAGAAATTTTAGTTGCCTAAAACAGATACAAATTCCATAGTTCACGATGGGTTACCTTCTCTTAAGTTCCAAATTGATCCATCCCCTTTCATTTCCTATGAGTGATACTTGTTAAAGAAGCTGGAGGAAATATTATGCCTTATCATATTTTTGAGAATGTTTTTCTACAACATATCAACAAAAGGATGCCTAGAAGACAGAGGAATTTCTTGAACTAAATGGCATTGGAAAATTTCCTTGAAAGAATGAAAATATGTTTATCCAATTCTACATACGATGTCATATTTGAGAAAAAAAAAAAATTAAAGGCCTTTGAAGAACTATGCCAAGATGAAGAATTAGCAACTTATGAATGCACATCTCAGAAAACACAGACATTTCCAACACAGGAATCTCAGGCTCAAGTTTGGGCAAACAAGGAAAAAATTCAAAAATTCGCGACATGGGTTTTGTGCGGAGAGACCTTAGTTGAATTTATCATGGGAATTTTCCAAAAAATTAAAAGTGGTTTTAGATATTTCACCAGATCCTTAAATGTGAGTTTTATTAAAAAATGTCCTGCAAGTTGTGAATTCCTGGTAGAAGAAAACATAATCATGCATCAACTTCAGACCAGTGTTTGTTTCTCTCAATGTCTATACATGATCCCCTTCTCAACACTTCCAATTCCCTACTTGTCTTCCATTGTAATGGTTCACTACAGTTGGAGGAAAGAATCATATCTAGAGTGAAAGATAAGAATGCTTCAGGAAAAGGAAGGGACAAATGCCACAGTAGGAAATACATTAGGTGATTCAAATCCACATTTACCTAGGATAGAAAGAGAGAATCTAGCAGTGTAAAATGCAACAATATTAGATATGGAGGCTCGTAACTCTGCATTGGTGGAAGCATCATGGTGTCGAATTCTCAAGGTATCTAAAAATAAATTTACATTAGCTGAAGTAGAACTGAAGAAAGTCGAACAAAAGGTAGGTGAAGCTTTTGATTTTTCATCTATAGTTAGACTGATAATTGATAACAATATTGGGGGTTCCAATAAATATTTGGAAATTGAGACCTAAACTACTGATGGAAGATCAACACATACTATCTCTGTGTCATTGGAAAAAACGTTTGAAGTAGAAAAGGAAGTTGTGGAAGCTCTAAAAATAATTTTTTTCTTTTTTTCATTTGGCTCATCTTCCATATTCCTCCATAAAATATATATTTTATGCTAATGATGATGCATGTAAAAGTGCAAGCATGAACCTACATGAAAATGTTGTTAAGTTCAGAAACGATTCAGAAAGTAAATATTTATCTTCTGAAGCATGTTCCCAAAGTGAAGCTCGGACTAGAGGTGACCATTAGACTGACTCTAAGTTGGAAAGAGATGCAGATATTAGTGCTCTTCAGACAAATTGTATCCAGATTAGGAAAAATTCAACAAACGGAATAGTTCAAAACATAAAGACCGTCCTAAAAACTACCAATCTAATGGTCAACCTGCGAAATAAATTATAGTTTCTAAAGAGCTTATTGACTTAATTCTTGGGAGATTAAATATTCTAAAGGAAGAGGAGTTGGTATCTCTTGCAATGATTGTCGCAACGTGGAAGCACAAGTTGTATGAAACATATGCAAAGAAGTGATCTCGTAAATAGTTTTTACCAAACTTCCATCAAAGAAATCGATGATTGATATTCGATGCAACATCACTCTATTAATTTCTGGAAACCACCAAAGGTGCTTCTGTAAGTTGTTTATTGTTTTGGGGAATTTATTTGCGGAAAGGACAATGCAACCCACATGCAATCCATATTCATTATCTCTACAGTAGTACATTGACAATTTGATCTTCCTTCATTAATATATTCTATGTATTAGGAGTCTAATTAAATGCTAGTGTTCGAATATATAAAGCTTGTAAAAAAAGCAGCCTTTAAATATGTTATATATATATTATTACTAATAATATATATAATGTTAAATAATAAATGTAATTTCATTATTCTGAAGAGAATTTTGAAAGGAAGACTATCAAAAGCAATTTACTAACTATATTATAGATCAACTTTATAATTGATTAGGTAGATGGCTCGAGGGAAAAAAGATAAAGCTCAAAAATTGGATTGGGTGGGTTCGAAATTTTGGACCTCTCAGAGACTAGAACTTTGTACTTATTTTTCTGATGAATTAATGAAAGAGGCATCAAGTTTCCTACAACTTTTCATGGTGATTCGTGTTTCCTGTGTCATATTGTATTTTTTCTTCTTTGAACAAAGTTAAGTAATATAGATGTCAGTCTCTTAATTACATTTGTAAGTAAGAATTAAATAATCTTAATATGCGCTCCTTCACTCCAACTTTTCTCTCTTCACAAATTTATTTTGAGACTTAAAGTAATAGATTATGTGTTACAACATTTATTTTGAGTTTCCCAACATTTCTTCTTTTCATTCAGATATCAGCAACTAAAGCCATTGAGGAATATTTTATTATATCATATTATTAAGGGTTTTAAAGAATTAATTTCCAGAGGAATATGAAAAAGTCCGAATGATAAAAATTGTTTCCATAAAATATTTTTTTAAATGTCTTAAGCACTGATTCCTTTCACAACCGAGGGAATTTTTCTTAAGAACCAACAATGGCATTGGGATTCGGAAGTATTGATTGATCATAGGTATGGTGAGAGATCTATTTTGGATCCTGGTTGAGGGGTCTATTATAGGTAGAGTGACAAATGGGCATACCCGCAATTAGGGGTTTGTATTTGATCTGGGCATTGGTCTCAGTTGCATCGAGTCAACAGGGTGGCCCACATATTTGTAGTTTCCTAAGTACAAGCAACATTTGGGTGGGGAGGATTGTAATATTTCTAATTTAACTTTTAGCTAGTTATAATATTAAATTTTGTCTTCCTTAATTAATAGAGGAATCAGAGGGTAGAGGGACCCATAAATCCCTTTTATAGGAATAAAAACCACTTCTAATGTGAATTTGGAACATTATATCATCTGAATAAAGCACTCTTTAGTTTGAGTAGGGGTTAAAGCATGTGGATGGACTCAATTTTGACCAAATCAATAGCAGTGTAATGGAGGGAGTGGAGACAGTGGATGATAGCGCAATTATGATGGAGGAGTGTATGCATGAGAGTAGTATATTTAATGACTGGTACCAAGGGTGAGGAAGATCCCAAAGAATATAAGTAAAGGGGTGGAAGCCATAGAAGGAATTCTGAATATTTTTTATGTTTGGTCTTTTATTCCTTTGTGCATGCTTCACCTCTTTATTTGAGTTTGTTGTGTTGTTTAGCACAAGGATGCTTCCGAGCGGAAATCCCACCCTCATATTTGGGGGAATTAAAGTCCCTAATTAGGAGAGGTTAACTGAGATTTATTTCCATCATCTGGCATTAGGCCAATCTTCATCCATCATTAGTAGCGTAGTCCCCTTCAGGAACTGTGTTATTTTGCAGGGCAGTTGCACTGGAGGGTTGAAAAACCCAGTTTGTGAGCTAGTTTCCTATTCAAAGGAGAAACCCTTCATCTAGAAATCTAGAAGGGAGGAGTATTAGATATTTTATCATCATATCATTCATCTCCCTGTATTTATTGAGTTTCAAAGCATAATTCATCCCTAGCGCTGCATTTTTCAGATAGTGTATTTTTGAAAAGCCTTTCTAGGTTGTCTTGGAATTGTGATAGAGAGCCTAGATCTCTGATTCCATCATTTTCTGAGAACTATATCATTAGCTCCTTGTATTTATATTCTCCAACTGCATTTATTCTCACTTGGACTATGCAGTCATGGCATTCTAGCATTTTGTGTATTAGCAGTACTTCACATTGTAATATTCCAAAGTTAGCATGCAACTAATTTGAAATATTGATTTTTTCTTATGTCACTTAGGAGATAAATAAATGGGTAAGGAGGCCCATACATCTCATAAAAAATGAATAAAATCCCTCATATTTTGAAAAGGGATAGTCATAAGAGATGGATTTCACACCCTCATGTGCGAAAAGGGGCATTTGCATGTGGACAAGGTCAAGTTTCACCAAGTCAACAACACTGGGATAGGAGGTGGAGATCACTTTGAGAGGCAGCACAATGTGAATGGGAGGAAGATTCCTTGGTGGAGGAAACCCTAATGAGTGGGACCCATGGTGAGAGGGCTTTCACTTGTTTAAAAGGAAGGCAAGGCAGCCAATGTTATACATGATATGGATTATTGATTTCATGTTCTGATTAGACTCTTTGCATTCTCTTGTTGTTTAGTAGAGTTGTTGTGTTGCTTAGCACAAGGAATTCCTATTTAGGAATTCCTTCGCTTGCTCTTCATTTCTCCACATTCAGGCTTCAGGCCAAGCATCCTCCTTCAGCTATAGCATAGTTCTTGTTTAGACCTAGGTTGTGTTTTAGGGTGTTGGAGTGGAGGTTAATCAACACCATTTCTGAAGCTTATTTTTCAAAGGAGGAAGCCTTATCTCATTTGGAGGATCAGTGAGGAAGCATCTAGGCTGATTTCACCATATTTGGCATCAGGCCAACCATTTTCCATCATCTACAGCACATTCCCTCTCCTTGACTGCATTATTTTCAGTAAGCATCTGCAGTGAGGGTTGCAGTGATTGTTTATTGGGTGAGATCTTCAGTGTTAGGATCAAATTTTCACTTGGAAGATCCATTGGAGGAGGTTTGTTCAACTTATGCATCATCTACATCCATCTCCATCCAATTCTTTAGCTGCAGCTGCTACTCAGTCTTGAGTCTGCAACTTCGACATTTTTTCCATTTTGCATATTTCAGCCAATCCTTCCATGATTGTCTTGAAATTGTGTTCGGGAGCTTAGATCTTCACTCCCAATGTTGTATCAGCCATCTATATGCATATTTATGTTATTTCAAATTCCCATGTAGAAGTGTACCATCTATGACTGCGTTGTGCATGTTCATGAGCACTCTGCAATATAGTAGCATTCCACTTTTTGCATATGTATTCATGGGAGGCTTGTTTGCCTTGATTATTTGAGTTGTATTGTACATGTTTTCTGTTGATTTACATAATAAAATGGCTCGACGATTTCCATACATTTTGGTATGATGTTATTCACTTCTACTTCTAGTTTTGTGTTCATGTATTGCTACATCTCCAATCTTGGGATATTATGAAATATTCCCAATATTGTTGATTTTCCCTATTTTGGGATACTATAGTGGTATCAGAGCATAATCTTGGCTCAGCCTGTGGAACTCAGCCATTATGCTATCAGAAGAATAAGAAGACAAAGAAGAAGATCATAATGTTGGAGAGAATGAGCCTTCTCTCATCTCTTTTCAGAAGCAAGAAGGACCTCAACAAGGAGGTCAAGCAAAGAAGAAGCAGTGGGACTATGCCCTTTCCTTTTGAAAAAAGAGGACAAATTGCAGAAATATGAAGGAAAATTGGATCACAGGATCCTAAGTGAATACCTTGTTGTGTACAAATCTTAACAAGAAGCCTTCAAGGAGACTCTATACTTCCCTCAGTTCATTGAATTGGAGGAAGAGAGGAGACCATACAGCACAAGAAGAATGAAGGGAAATAGTTTTATATTTTCTACCTTTGATGGGTCATCTACAAAAAGGGTTTGGGCAAGAAAACTTGATGCATTCTTCCTACTACATCTAGTGGTAGAGAGAGAGGTTGTAGAAATTACAGTGCTGCACCTTGACGGTGAGGCAAATATTTGGTGGTTCAACCATTTGGGTCATGCAAGAGTGCATACTTTTGCTGAGTTTACTCAAACAATGATTAGAAAGTTTGGCAAAGAGAAATCAAAGGCAAAGAATCCATCACCACCATCGGAGGAGACTTGTACCAGCGATGTCACAAGCTTGGAGGAGTAGCCTTCCACATCAGAAGTTGGGGGAGCCAACACATCAAAGGAATAAACTCTTGCAGCCATACAATATTCTTCCAAATTTCACCAAGGTATGCTTAATTTTTCATCTCCTATTGTTTCAGAAAATTCTATGGAGTGTTGTATACCATTCCATGCTGCTTATTTAAAGCAACATAATTTCACTACACTGTGCCACCTTGACTTGTTCAAGGAAGGGAGGAACCATCATCCTCATATACCATTTATGATTTGTATACCACTTTTTAGGTTGGGGCTTGAAAAATTGAAGGAGAGGATGAATCTTGTACCAAATAAGCTTACACAAAACCATATGTTCATCCATGAGTTGGAGCATGACATAACAAGTACATCATTGCAGAGATTAACAACGCTATCATATAGCAGTATTAAGGAGTTTTTTCCTCCAACACACTTGGATCCTTATGGTTTCAAGATGGCCATTGGTGTGAGATATTCTCTACGAGATCTCTGAGGAGTTGCATTTCAACATCCCATGAAATGCAAAGAGAGAAATATGATTTGGGAAGATAGTAGTCTTCATTGGAAGGGTAACAAGGTGGAACATGGTAGGAGACATCCACATAGGGATGAATGGAGGTAGATGGAGAGAAAGAAGTTAGGGAGCTACTTGCAAATTTATGACACTGGGTAGGAGGAGGCATGGTTGCATTGGCTACTCTTAAAGGAGTTTGGCCATCACGAGAGATACCCTTTTTCAAAGGGTATGAGGGAGGAAGGATTTTGGCAGGATACTTGCATCATGGGGCAGAAAGGATTATGGCTGCATTATGTCGATATGACATTCTTCATATCAATCATTATGTTTTCACCACCTGGTTTATATGATGGAATTATGAGGAGGCAACAAAAAATATTGTTGCTTGGGTTGCTATTGGGAGAGCAGGGGCAGATTTTCTCTCACAACTTACATGATGTTACAAGAGTAGGAGATGGCACTATCATGGTGAAAGGGGGCTACTCCTTAGCCTTAGAAAATCAGGAGGTTCTTCCACATTGGAAGGAGCTCCCAATATATGCCATCATTCTCGGATATGTCTTCAACAATGGGCATGTCAAAGAATGGAGTTATGGGATGGTAGGAGCCTATTTACATGGGCCAACAACACTGTCACTTTGGAGCCGGGGTTCATTGATGGAGTCTTCCTAGGAACACTTCACATATGATGCACTTGGTGGAAAAGGAGGAGATGAGAGTGATCGAGTAGTGGATGGAGACATCTATTACCAAGGTGTGATCTTCTTAACTTGGATTTCCATGCATAAGAAGGAGGATCTTCATGCAGCACATGGTACATTCATCTTCATAGAAATATGTCCTACAACTATCGAGAACTTATTCATGGATCCATATATCATCTTACTTCCAGCATATGGTAAGAATTTTTCTTTTACATACATGGATTATCTAACACAGTATTTGTATGCTCTTACCATTTCTATTCAATGCATTTCTCCACTAGAGGGCAAGCTTCTCTTTGGTCTCCATGGTAATCTTTTGACCAACTATTGTGCTGGAGAAAACCATCTCTTATGTAGTATTGGGAAAATGTTTCATTATTATTTTATGTATGCTCAGTTGATTCACCAAGCCATTTACTATTCACTAGTAGAGGTTTTAACATATACAACTAGCTATTTTTCAAGAAACATCTTGCTATGTCATTTTCTGAAGTAGCAGTTAGAAAAACCGTGTTGTAACCACTTGGGAGATTGTTGGTACCTTCCAAAAATATATGGAACGTTCAGTCATCTTCTCATTTTGATTCCATATGAGGATAATGTCCTATTCATCATATATGAGATGGTTTGGGCCAGCTTGATTCAGAGCGTTGGGGGAGAGATCATCGAAGGTCTAGTCTTCATCTTGCCTCTTAAGCTCAACATTATTGCAGCCTAGGATCAGAAAAAATTCTACACTTATCATAAGTGGAGAGGAGGAAAGCATGGGGTAGGATATTTTTTTTACCATGATCAGATTTTCAGCCCACCTACATTGCAGGAGCTCAAGGTGGAGGATGATTTGCATGAGTTACCATTTTGGAGGGTGGCTCATTTTGTATGGATGATAGCTTGGGGATGGGTGATTCATATGGGGATGGTAGACCCCAATGTATATCAGAACTCATGCCTCAAGAAATCCTTTATAAAGCCCATTTTTTCCTCCATGGATGTCTTACATGATGATAGATATTTGGGATGCACAGCAAAAGCTAGCTTGCATACTTGGGAGGGACAACTTGGAGATATATTGATGAGACAACAAATTGATCCTTGGAGGATTTTATCATATGAGGATGATACAAGAAGAGAAGAGGAGGCTTCTCAGTTATATCCTTACAGTCGCTTGACGACAAGCAACATTTGTGAGGGGAGGAGTGTAATATTCCAAAATTAGCATGCAACTAATTTGAAATATTGATTTTTGCTTATGTCACTTAGGAGATAAATAAATGGGTATGGAGGCCCATACATTTCAGAAAAATGAACAAAATCCCTCATAGTGTGAAAAGGGATAGTCATAAGAGCTGTATTTCACACCCTCATGTGTGAAAAGTGGCATTTTCATGTCGACAAGGTCAAGTTTGACCAATTCAACAGTGCTGGGATACGAGGTGGAGATCACTTTGAGAGGTAGCACAGTGTAAATGCGAGGAATATTTCGTGGTGGAGGAAACCCTAATGAGTGGTACCCATGGTGAGAGGGGTTTCACTTGTTTAAAAGGAGGGCGAGGCAGCCAATTTTATACATGATATGGATTATTGATTTCATGGTCTGATTAGACTTTGTGCATTCTCTTGTTGTTTAGTAGAGTTTTTGTGCTACTTAGCACAAGGAATTCATGTTTAGGAATTCTTTCTCCACTCAAGAGAGGTCTCTTGAGGGATATTTCTCTTCATTTCTCCACATTTAGGCTTCAGGCCAAGCATCATCCTTTAGCTACAACACAGTTTCTCTTTAGAGCTGGGTTGTGTTGCAGGGTGTTGCAGTGGAGGTTACTCAACACCACTTCTGGAGCTTATTTTTCAGAGGCGGAAGCCTTCTCTCCTTTGGAGGATAAACGAGGAAGCACCTAGGCTTATTTCACCATATTTGGCATCAGGCCAACCATTTTCCATCATCTACAGCGTAATTCCTCTCCTTGATTGGGTTATTTTCAGTGAGCATATGCAGTGAGGGTTGTAGTGATTGTTTATTGGGTGAGATCTTCAGTGTTAGGATCAGCCTTTCACTTGGAAGATCCATTAGAGGAGGGTTGTTTAGCTTATGCATCATCTATAGCCATCTCCATCTAGTTCTTGAGTTGCAGCTGCTACTCATTCTTGAGTCTGCAACTCAGACATTTTTGCCATTTTGCATATTTCAGCTAATCCTTCCAGGATTGTCTTGAAATTGTGTTTGGGAGATTAGATCTTCACTCCCAATGTTGTATGAGCCATCTATCTGCAAATTTATGTTATTTCACATTCCCATGTAGCTGCATACCATATATGACTGCATTGTACATGTTCATGAGCACTCTGCAATATAGTAGCATTCCACTTTTTGCATATGTATTCATGGGAGGCTTGTTTGTCTTGATTGTTTGAGTTGTATTGTACATGTTTGCTACTAATTTACATAATAAAATGTCTCCATGGTTTCCATACATTTTTCTATGATGTTATTCACTGTTATTTTCAGTTTTGCGTTCATGTATTACTCGATCTCCAATCTTGGGATATTATAAGATATTCCCAATATTGTTGATTTTCCTATTTTGGGATATTACACACATTTTGATGTATTGGAACATGGGAGGCTTGTTTTCCTAGCTTGAGTGGCTTTTTTCTTAAAACATTGTACTTATTTTCTACTATTATACATAATGAAATGGCCCTATGATTTGCTCATGTCTTGATGTATTGATATTTACTACAATTTCCAATTTTATGTTCAATATTCTTGTTTTTCCTATTTTGGAATATTACACATTTAAACGACTGCACCACCATATTATTTTTTAAATTCTATCAGTGCACATTTTCTCGATACCACACCGGAACTCGGTGCGGTTTTTGTTAATGCTATTCAAGGTGCACCCGGTAAATTTACATGCAGTAATGCGAATGGTGCGAGATGAACGGCTCGAACACACCACAAATATATATATATATATATATATATATATATATATATATATATATAGTAAATGATTAATTTTATGTGAATTTCAAATTTTAATCCACTAAAAGGTTTTGCTATTGAGAAACAAGTAGATTACCTGTACATTTGCACATCGAGGAGGAATATTTGCTAAGGAATTGACGAAACCAAATCTTCCCACCGTTTTCAAAAATTTGAACTCCACACATTGGGAAATCGACAATAGAAATTGCTGTAATGGGAGCATCAATGACAGGGCGCCTCACAGAAGACAAACTCGGATCAATGCCTTAGAGGTCTAGAGCGCTAAACAAGTAAAAGTGAGGTTTTTATGACCGGTAATTTTTTATATTAATCCTTTTTTGGTGCACAGGATTTTGAGACACACTGGGCGGTTTTATAAATGGTTCTCACCACATCGTTACAGTGCATTGGGTTATGGAGATGCACCAAACCTGTTTATACATAGATAAAAGGTGTGCTAGAGCACTTAGACACACTGGGTGGTTTTGTAGAAACAACACGGTGTATCGGTGTGCCAATTTTTAGTACACACTGGTGTGTTTTTTATAAAACACAACAGTGCGGTTTATAATGAGAAACATACCGCAAAAAAAACATGCGCAAAAACCTCCACCTGCCAACTTTCTTTAGAGACGTCTACTAGAAACGTAGGCTATTTTTATAAGTGCTTCATCAAAAACATCCACTATAGGTTCTTTTTCTTATAGTGTTATTAACATGAAAAAAAGGAGTCCATCTCTTCTAGATGATCATATTTGAGTCAATACACCAATTCTTACTTAATTCCCATGATGTAGCTTATGCTGAGTTGAAACAAAACACAAACCACCCTTTGACTATAGTCCTGACCTTTAGAAAAATAGTGAGATCCTTTTCCCATGCATCGTTATTTTAGTGTCATAACCTTTTCATCAAAAACTCTCTACCATAGAATCAACCAACAAACACCTTTTTTTCAGTTTCCATAACTGATCCAGGTGGATATCGGTGGCCTCCCACCTATTCCATTTGGACCCGCAGCATCAATTCTTTCAGTTTTCCAGCTTCAGCACAGCTTACTATTTATAGCAGGTTTTCGGGTCCTGCACACCCGGAGCCATTTTGGGGCATTAATAATCCAAGTGGATATTGGTGGCCACCCACCAAACCATTTGAACCCCACCATCAACACGTTTTGTGTTTCGCACAACTTACTTTTAATAGCAGCTTTTCTGTGTCTTAAACTTCTCTGAGCCGTTTTGAGGCTCCCAGACACACGTTTTTGGGAAAACCTGGGAGAGCAACATGGGTCCATGGACCGATGTTTTGCTTCCAGGAATTTTACTCCTGACAGATCTTTCTAACGAGTCAATGTAGGCCAAACTAAGATTTTTACAAAGTTACGCCCCCTAGAAGTTGAACCACCAAACCTACCCAAACTGGACCGCGCTTACATGTCATCTCCTAATGTTAGGCTTTTTGGGATTGCCGCATTCTACATGTTTCTCAACAATAAATAGGCCTCGAGCCTCATTGTAAGACAGTTCAGGGGGCTGGGAGCCGATACATCTCTTCTCAGAGATAAGCGCTACCAGTGCCCTAGCTCACTTGTTCTGATCATGCCTATATTGTAACACAGTTCAAGGGCTGGTAGCCGCCACATCTCTTCTCAGGGATACGCTGCTAGTACCTATCACATCTATTTCCATTATGTATGTAATAGGCCTGCGAGCCTCAATGTAACACAGTTCAGAGGCCTGCATACGCTACATCTCTTCTCAGAGATACGCTACCAGTGCCCTAGCTTATTTCCATTATGTTTGTAAGCTTATTGCAGTCATTCTTTTATTAATAAAATGAAGCACTATTTCCGCTGCATTTCTGTATCTATGGTTATTATTGTATTCTGTTGCATTCCTGCATAAAATCTGGATCAGTGGTATCAGAGCGGGTCTGCTCTTTCTCTGTTTTTCTCTTCATGTCCCCAACGCGGCCAGGGTATAAGGAGTTCAACCTCGCAACCCCGACGACCCCCCATGGCGGAAGGAAAGAAAGACGAGGGAGCAGGAGATCCTATCAAAATCTTGCTCGAGGATGCCCTCGAGAAACATAGGAACGCGATGATGGACAAATTTTTTTTTTCAGATCCTTCAATGGTTGCCCACCAGTGGCACATCTAAATCCAACACCAAGTTCAGCAAAATTTTCCCCCCCATGGAGGAACTTACCGCAATGGAGACCATTGCTTCCTAAGGAGGGAGGAATGATCCAGGTGGATATCGGTGGCCTCCCATCTATTCCATTTGGACCCGCAGCATCAATTCTTTCAGTTTTTCAGCTTCAGCATAGCTTACTATTTATAGCAGGTTTTCGGGTCCTGCACACCCGGAGCCGTTTTGGGGCATTAATAATCCAGGTGGATATGGCCACCCATCAAGTCCATTTCAACTTACCATCGCTGATTTTACTTTTAAAGTTTCAAAATAACTTTATTATTTTAGCAGCTGCTGGGTCTTAAACTTCGAGCCATTGAGGCTCCCAAACGACGTTTTTGGGAAATCTGAGATAACATGGGTCCATGGACTATGTTTTTGTTCAAAATTGTACTTGATAGATCTTTCTAACGAGCTACATGGTTGTTTTCGCCAACCGAGATCTATGCTGTGTTACCTGATAGAGTTGAACCACCAATTTACCTAAACGGGCGCCCACAGTTTTGGCGCTTCATCTCCTACGGTTAGGGTTTTGGACGTTTCGGATTCTACATTGTTTCTCAACAATAAATAGGCCCTCGAGCCTCATTGTAAGACAGTTCAGGGGGCTGGGAGCCGATACATCTCTTCTCAGAGATAAGCGCTACCAGTGCCCTAGCTCACTTGTTCTGATCATGCCTATATTGTAACACAGTTCAAGGGCTGGTAGCCGCCACATCTCTTCTCAGGGATACGCTGCTAGTACCTATCACATCTATTTCCATTATGTATGTAATAGGCCTGCGAGCCTCAATGTAACACAGTTCAGAGGCCTGCATACGCTACATCTCTTCTCAGAGATACACTACCAGCGCCCTAGCTTGCTTCCATTATGTTTGTAAGCTTATTGCAGTCATTCTTTTATTAATAAAATGAAGCATTATTTCCGCTGCATCTCTGTATCTATGGTTATATCTGTATTCATCCAGATTTTGGGGGGAGGCCCCAAAGATCTAAAAAGTTGAAATAGATCTGACAAGATCTGCAAAATTATAATGCCAGAAAAAAAAAGAGAACACAAAGAAAATAAAACCACAAAGAAACTTGTTTTATTAAAACAGAGAATAACTGTAGAAGCTACATTGTGGCGGACCATCTGTCCTTTTACAAGGTGAGGCTTGTTATTTATAGCCTTTTTTAAGATACAATACCATAGGTGGATACCATGGGCCAATACCATGGGTAGATACCACTTACAATACCATGGGTAAATCTCATGTGTGGATGAATACCATGGGTGGATACATACCATGGGTCACTTATAATACCATGGGTGAATAAATATCATGGGTGGATGAATACCATGGGTCGATGCCATTTACAATACCATGGGTAAATTCCATGGGTAGATGGATAATATGGGTAGATGAATAACATGAGTTGATGCCATTTCTCATTCGGATCATTCCTCCCTCCTTAAGAAGCAATGGTCTCCATTGCATGAAGTTCCCTCTTGAGAATCCTTTGTTGAATATGAAGAACCACTGAAGAGAAGGGTTTTGTGTAGTTAACCCATAACCGTGATGAACGAAGATCCGAGGATAGAGATACCCTGTAATGCTTGTGACCAACTGTGAAATTGACAGTGTGCGGCCTAGCAAATGGACTTCGATGAAGTGTGGGTTTGTGAATGAACCAAAATCATGACAAACGAAGATCCGAGGATAGAGATACCCTGTAATGCTTGTGACCAACTGTGTGACTAACAGTGTGCGGCCTAGCAAATGGACTTCGATGAAAATGATTTTGTGTAGTTGACCCATAACTGTGATGCTGATTGTTGATGAAGTAGCAGGTGCCTACATAGCTTGGGGTGGGAGAGCACGTCTCCAAATAACCCAAGCTGAACGCTGCTATAATCAAACTGATGAATGTGAAGCAGGTGCCTACTAAAGCGGGGTGGGAGGGTACGTCTCCAAAGGGAACCCGCTTCGAATGCTGCTCCAGATTTAAAATGAGCATAACTCGGTCAATATAACTCAGAATATTTATTATAACCTATTTTTGGAAATGGAATGATCATTCTGCATCATCTCATGTGTTTGAAACCACTATCTGGAGACTCTAGACTCTCAGATTTGCGCTGGAATTGGCACGCCGTCACAAAATTTCTGAAAAAAGAGTTGATTTTAAATCAACGATAACTCCCACATCCGGACTCCGATTCGACCGATTTTTTTTTTGAGCTTGGGTGATTTTTCAAGAGGAGCTCAGATCTATCTCCACTTCTCTGAAATTTTGTACTAAAAATGACGAAAAATGACAGGAGAGCCGCCGTCCATGAATTGTCGTCAGAAAAATTGCTTCAACATTACGGATTTTGAATTGTGGTATCAAAGCGGGTCTGCTCTTTCTCTGATTTTATCTTCATGTCCCCAATGCGGCCAGGGTATAAGGAGTTCAACCTCGCAACCCCGACGACCCCCAATGGCGGAAGGAAAGAAAGACGAGGGGGCCGGAGATCCTGTCAAAATCTTGCTCGAGGATGCCCTCGAGAAACAGAGGAACGCGATGATGGACAATTTTTTTTCAGATCCTTCAATGGCTGCCCAGCGGTGGCACATCTACATCCAGCACGGCTGCCAACACCAAGTTCAGCAAAATTCCGCCCCCCCCCCCCACCCCCATGGAGGAACTTAACGCAATGGAGACCATTGCTTCCTAAGGAGGGAGGAATGATCCAGGTGGATATCGGTGGCCTCCCACCTATTCCATTTGGACCCGCAGCATCAATTATTTCAGTTTTTCAACTTCAGCACAGCTTACTATTTATAGCAGGTTTTCGGGTCCTGCACACCCGGAGCCGTTTTGGGGCATTAATAATCTAGGTGGATATTGGTGGCCACCCATCGAGTCCATTTGAACCCCCACCATCAGTTATTTCAGTTTGTAAGTTTCTGCACAACTTACTATTTTTAGCAGTTTTTTGGGTCCTGAACTTCCGGAGCCGTTTTGAGGCCCTAAACGACGTTTTTTGGGAAAACGGAGAGCAACATGGGTCCATGGACTGATGTTGCTCGTTCAAAAATTTTACTCCTCAGATAGATCTTTCTAACGAACTATTGAGCGCGTCAAACGAAGATCGGATGCCAAAGTTACGTCCCCGGGAAGATGAACCACCAATTTACCCAAACGGGGCCCACAGTTTTGGCGCTTCATCTCCTACGGTTAGGGTTTTGGACGTTTCGGATTCTACATTGTTTCTCAACAATAAATAGGCCCTCGAGCCTCATTGTAAGATAGTTCAGGGGGCTGGGAGCCGATACATCTCTTCTCAGAGATAAGCGCTACCAGTGCCCTAGCTCGCCCCATCTCCATCATGTCTGCATTGTAACACAGTTCAGGGGCTGGTAGTCGCCACATCTCTTCTCAGGGATACGCTGCCAGTACCTAGCTCATCTATTTCCATCATGTCTGTAATAGGCCTGCGAGCCTCAATGTAACACAGTTTAGAGGCCTGCGTACGCTACATCTCTTCTCAGAGATACGCTACCAGCGCCCTAGCTTATTTCCATGATGTTTGTAAGCTTATTGCAGTCATTCTTTTATTAATAAAATGACGCATTATTTCCGCTGCATCTCTGTATCTATGGTTATATATGTATTCTGTTGCATTCGCATGGAACCGGACCGCGGTGTCAGTATAGGCTGACACGGAAAAGTGGTGTGAGTTCCATAAGAGCTCCACTCACAACACAAGGGAGTGTTAAAGCAAGGCCGCTAGTGGCCGAGATGAGGGCTTCGAGTCGATGCATGCTCGACTCCGAATCGAACTCCGAAAGGCGAATGAAAAAGGGAAACGTATTATTGACAAGGAGCCCAATGCAACTATTGCCACTACAAAGATCCAAAAGGAGAACCGAAGATCCAGAGGAGGAGGAACGCTTCTTCCACTCCTGCATGTGGGTAAAGGGCTCCCCCAGCTTCATTATCGACAATGGGACAAAGAACTTTCATTTTAGCGTACGCCGTGAAGGAATTCTCGGGTTTGCTCACCACAAATTACCCATTATCCATACACCATCGGGTGGCTTCACCAAGGACGAGATCTCTGCGTCAGCCGGCAGTGTCGCCTTCCCTATAGCATCAAGCCCTTCACTGATGAGGTATTATGTGACGTTGCTCCTATTGATGTTTCTGATGTATTATTAGGACAACCATACTTGTGGAAGCGTCATGCTGTGTATGAGTCTCGACCTCGTGCCGTTATTATTACTTTGGGAAATAAGTTGTACAGGATACCAGAGGTACCACCTCCTACGACTATCTCTTTGGTTACTGCAAAACAATGCAGTAAGCTCATTTCCCAAACCAGGAAATTCGTTTTCCCGATGATCCGCCCCCAGGGCAAGAAGAAGACTGTGGCCACGACCTCCAGACAGGGCTCCTCTGCACAACAACAACAAATGGATAAGGTTGTGGAGGAGTACGGGGACATATTCACCTCACCCACAAGGGTTCCTCTGCACTGTCAGGTCAAGCACCCGATTGATCTGACCCCCGGTGCACCGCTACCTAATGGACCGATCTATCGGCGCTCTGTTCTAGAGAATGATGAAATCAAGAGGCAGATTCAGGAGCTGTTGCAGAAAGGTCACATCAGACCAAGTTCATCGCCCTGTGGGAGCCCGATCGTGTTGGTACAGAAGAAGGATGGAACATGGAGACTCTGTATTGACTATCGGGCGCTGAACAAGATCACTGTCCGGAATAGGTACCCAAACCCACGGATTGATGACCTTCTGGACCAACTCAAAGGTGCAAAATATTTCAGCAAGATCGACCTGAAGTCTGGGTATCACCAGGTACCAATTGAACCCTCTGATGTGTGGAAGACTGCCTTCAAAGCCAAGGAAGGCCTTTTTGAATGGCTGGTTATGCCTTTTGGGTTGACAAATGCTCCCGCCACCTTCATGAGGATGATGGACGACATCTTGCAGCCATTCACCAACTCATTTGTATTGGTGTACTTGGATGACATTCTGATCTTTAGCCAGACTTGGGAAGAGCACCTTCACCACATCCGACAAGTCCTCCAAACACTGCGGCAACACAAGTTGTGTGCCAATTTGGAGAAGTGCACTTTTCGCATGACCCAGGTTCAATATCTGGGATACATTATTGATGAAAGGGGGGTGCATGTGGATCCAGCCAAGATCCAAGTCATTCGGGATTGGCCAGCCCCAACCACTATAACAGAGCTTCGCAGCTTTCTGGGTCTTGCTAATTTCTACCGTAGATTCGTGTTGGGATTCTCTCATATCACTTGGCCCTTGAGTCAAGTCACCAAAGGTGGAGCGAGAGCAAAATTCTTTTGGTCGGAACCTCAACAGAAGGCGTTCAAAGAATTGAAAAATCGCCTCTGCTCTGCCCCAGTGCTCACCTTACCAGACTTGCAGCAGCCATTTGAGATCGAGACAGATGCCTCTGACTATGCTATCAGCGCCTCTACTCACCGTGACATCCAAAGGGCATTTCACAAAGGAGACATTGTCCCTCACAACAAGTACCCCACATATAAAGAAATGTACTCCATTGTGCAAGCTTGTCGACAATGGAAGCATTACATTTTGGGAAGGAAACAATCATCCACACAGACCATTGACCCCTACAGTTCATATAGACACAAGGGAAGTTGCAGAACGATCACCATCAGAAGTGGTCCACATATCCATAATAGTTTCATTTGAACATCAAGTACAAGAAGGGTAGTACCATCATAAATGTGACTGGCCTGGCCTGACACCTCCATTGTGGCGCCAATGACTGCTTCTACCCCAGGGCACGAGACTGGACAATGCCTTCATGAAAGTGACCTGCATCCACCTAAACTTCCAAGTCACTTCGGGGTGTGCAAGTCTCCAAATTTTCACCTCCAAGATGCACTTTTATGTCACATGGGACACCTTTGTGTTCCTTCAAGCGAGCGTACAAGACGTATATGGAGCACACTAAGGCCGAGCGTCAGTACTTCGGGGTCGAGAAAATAAGAGCAACCTGGTATATTTCATTAACCAACTTCCTTCGAAGATGTCATGAAGCACATCAGATCCTACACTGCTTGTGCCATTGCCAAACCTACCATCAAGAAGAAAGGACTATATACTCTGCTACCTACCCCTAGTCGACCTTGGGAATCCATCTCCATGGATTACATGTCGGGCCTGCCTTCTACTAAGCATGGAAATGACTGTGTTTTCGTGGTCGTCGACAGATTCTCGAAGATGGCCATTATGGCGGCCTGCAAGAAGAATATCACAGTAGAAGCCACTGCTAAACTCTTCTTTGAACGAGTGTGGGTGCACTTTGGGATCGCACAGTCTATCATATTAGATCGGGATAGCAGGTTCCTCAACACATTTTTTTCCAGCCTCTGGTCAATGCTAGACACCAAGCTCACCAATTCCACAGCTTTCCATCCCCAAACAAATGGCCAGATAGAGGTCGTCAACAGAATGATTGTACACATTCTGCGCATGTACAATTCAAAGCATCCACGCACATGGGACGAGAGCCTCCCCTATGTACAACATAGTTATAATCGGGCTCTCCACAGTTCAATCGGCCATAGCCCCTTTCAGGTGGGCTTGGGATTCCAGCCACTGTGTCCTATTGACGTAGCCATACCATTTGCAGCTGCTCAGGCCGATTCAGCTCATCTCCAGTCTGAAGTTGACAAAGAAAGTAGCTTCATCGAGCGCATTCAACACATTCGCCAATAAGTTCATGATATATTGGACAGAGCCAATGCCAAGTACAAGCAACGCCATGATCAACACCGGGTGCCAAACAACTTCCAGGTGGGCGACAAAGTATGGCTACATTTGCGTAAGGATGTTTCATTTAGACCCTGCATCATAGCTTCTACCACTGAGATACCTGCACCGAGCCATCACCAAGGTCAGAACAATGCTTCGAGCTCAGATCTTACCCATTCTTGTCCAGACTCGCTCTTCAATGTGGATCGCCTTCGTCCTTACTTTCCACCTCTACTGGACACCTCGGACATTGCAGAACAACTCACACCAACAGAGTTAAACCCAGACTGCATGGAACAGGCCACCACAGATTGTATCATGGACATGCAAATCAAGACCACTCGCCAACAGAAGATCCAACTGTATCGGGTTGTCAAAGCTGGCCAACTCCTGCACCAAGGAAAGTGGTTCACCAGGGACCAAGTTCAGCAGAAATTTCCTCATCTCATGGATGAACTTAACGCAATGGGGACCATTGCTTCCTAAGGGGGGAGGAATGATCCAGGTGGATATTGGTGGTCACCCGCCTATTCCACTTGGGGCTCCACCATTGTCTATTTTCAGTTTTTCAGTTTCGGCACAGTTTACTATTTTTAGCAGTTTTTCGGGTCCTAAACTTCCGGAGCCGTTTTGAGGCCCTAAACGACGTTTTTGGGGAAAACGGAGGGCAACATGGGTCCATGGACCGATTTTGCCCGTTCCAAATTTGTAGTCCTCGGATAGATCTTTCTAACGAGGTATGGTATGCGTCAAACGGAGATCGTATGCCAAAGTTACGCCCCTGGGAAGTTGAAACACCAATTTACCCAAACGAGGCCCGTAGTTTTGGCGCTTCATCTCCTAGGGTTAGGGTTTTGGTTGTTTAGGATTTCCCATTGTTTCTAAATGATAAATAGGCCCTCGAGCCTCATTGTGACACAGTTCAGAGGCCTGTAGCCGCCACATCTCTTCTCAGAGATAGCTACCAGCGCCCTAGCTAGTTTTATTTCCATTCTGTCTGTAAGCAAATTTCAGTTCGTTGATATTAATGAAATGAAGTGTTATTTCCGCTGGATCCTGTATTTATGTTTATATGTCTATTCTGTTGCATTCCTACATAAATCCGGATCAGTGGTATCAGAGCGGTCTGCTTTTTCTCGATCCTTCTTTGCATGTCCCTAACGAGGTCGGGGTATAAGGAGCTAGGGCTCGATCTGGTGGAACCTTTGCAAGATCAGCCTCGCAAACCTTGACGGACGCCCATGGGGGACGAAAAGAAAGATGAGGGAGCAGGAGATCCTATCAAAATATTGCTCGAGGAGGCCCTCGAAAAAAAAAGGAACGCGATGATGGATAGCTTTGCTCAGATCCTTCAACGGCTGCCCACCGGCGGCGCATCTGCATCCAGTAGCCACTCTGGAGTTGCGACTCCCTTTAAGGTACAAGTAAATTTTGGCATTCCCATATTTGAGGGTCAAATAGACGCAGATGCCGTAGATAGATGGTTGAATCTATTAGAAGGATATTTCTCTGTTCATGACTTTTCAGACCGGGAGAAGATTATTTTGCACTCCTCAAAGCTACCCCCCATGTTAAGGACTGGTGGGAAACCTACTGTGAGAACAAGGACCAGACAGAACCCTCTCTGTTCTCGGCCGTACCAACTTGGAATTCTTTCCGAGACGCCGTCAAGGAACAGTACTATCCCGTGGGGAGCCATGAGGACAAGTACATACAATGGACCACGCTGCGACAACAAAGGGATCAAGATGTGCACGAGCTGACGAATCTGTTCCATACCCTACGCACAAAGTTGGGTATCAAAGATTCGGAGAAACATTTGGTGCTAAAGTATCGCAGCTGTCTGCACAGATACATTCAGGAGGAAATGGAGTTCCTCGACATCTCCTCGCTTGGTACGGCATACCGGTATGCTGCCAAGATTGAGCAGAAATTCAAGCAGAAGAAGCGAGACTTTGGATCTGCGAATCAAAAGCAAGGGAAAGGTGTTTCCAAACCGCAGAACAAAGGACAGAGCCAAGGCATGGCGGCTAAAGACAACTCATCGAAGCCACAAGAAAAGAACAACACCGCAAAGCCAAAGAAGGACACGGGAAAGTGGTGTGAGTTCCATAAGAGCTCCACTCACAACACAAGTGAGTGTCGGGCCAAGCAGTTGCTAGTGGCCGAGATGAGGGCTTCTGAGTCAGATGCATGCTCCGACTCCGAATCAGAACCCGAAAAGGCGAATGAAAAAGGGAAACAGATTATTGATGCGGAGCCCAACGCCACTGTTGCCACTGCAAAGATCCAAAAGGAGGAACCTAAGACGGTGAGGAGGAGGAACGTCTCTTCCACTCCCGCATGGGTAAAGGGCCCTCGGCAATAGCCTATCAGTCGACAATGGAGCCAAAAGAACTATTTCGCCAGTAGACAAGCCGTGAAGCTACTGGCTTGCCGACCACAAACCACTCCAGAATACCCATATTATCGTGGTTTACCCAAGATCAGACTTCCGCTGTCAAATACGTTGTCACCTTCCCTATAGCATCAAGCCCTACACGAATGAGGTATTATGTGACGTTGCTCCTATTGATGTTTCTGATGTATTATTAGGACAACCATACTTGTGGAAGCATGCTGTGTATGAGTCTTGACCTCGTGCCGTTATTATTACTTTGGGAAATAAGTTGTACAGGATACCAGAGGTACCACCTCCTACGACTATCTCTTTGGTTACTGCAAAACAATGCAGTAAGCTCATTTCCCAAACCAGGAAATTCGTTTTCCTGATGATCCACCCCCAGGGAAAGAAGAAGACTGTGGCCACGACCTCCAGACAGGGCCCCTCTGCACGACAACAACAAATGGATAAGGTCGTGGAGGAGTACGGGGACATCTTCACCTCACCCACAGGGGTTCCTCCGCACTGCCAGGTCAAGCACCCGATTGATCTGACCCCAGGTGCGCCACTACCCAATGGACCGATCTATCGACGCTCTGTTCTGGAAAATGATGAAATCAAGAGGCAGATTCAGGAGCTGTTGCAGAAAGGTCACATCAGACCAAGTTCATCGCCCCGTGGGAGCCCGATCGTGTTGGTACAGAAGAAGGATGGGACGTGGAGACTCTGTATTGACTATCGGGCGCTGAACAAGATCACTGTTCGGAATAGGTACCCAATCCCACGGATTGATGACCTTCTGGACCAACTCAAAGGTGTAAAATATTTCAGCAAGATTGACTTGAAGTCGGGGTATCACCAGGTACCGATTGAACCCTCCGATGTGTGGAAGACTGCCTTCAAAGCCAAGGAAGGCCTTTTCGAATGGCTGGTCATGCCTTTCGGGTTGACGAATGCTCCCGCCACCTTCATGAGGATGATGGATGATATCTTGCGGCCATTCACCAACTCATTTGTAGTGGTGTACTTGGATGACATTCTGATCTTCAGCCAGACTTGGGAAGAGCACCTTCACCACATCCGACAAGTCCTCCAAACACTGTGGCAACACAAGTTATGTGCCAATTTGGAGAAGTGCACTTTTGGCATGACCCAGGTTCAATATCTGGGATACATTATTGATGAAAGGGGGTGCATGTGGATCCAGCCAAGATCCAAGTCATTCGGGATTGGCCAGCCCCAACCACTATAACAGAGCTTCGCAGCTTTCTGGGTCTTGCTAATTTCTATCGGAGGTTCGTGTTGGGATTCTCTCATATCACTTGGCCCTTGAGTCAAGTCACGAAGGGAGGAGCGAGAGCGAAATTTTTTTGGTCAGAACCTCAACAGAAGGCGTTCACAGAACTGAAAAACCGCCTCTGTTCTGCCCCAGTGCTCACTTTACCAGACTTGCAATAGCCATTTGAGATCGAGACAGATGCCTCTGACTATGCTATTGGGGCAGTTCTTACTCAACAGGGACATCCAGTGGCATTTCATAGTGAGACATTGTCTGACACAGTTCGCAAGTACCCCACATATGAAAAAGAAATGTACTCCATTGTGCAAGCTTGTCGACAATAGAAGCATTACATTTTGGGGAAGGAAACAATCATCCATACAGACCACAGGCCCCTGCAGTTCATACAGACACAAGGGAAGTTGCAGAATGATCGCCATCAGAAGTGGTCTACATATCTGCAACAGTTTCATTTGAACATCAAGTATAAGAAGGGTAGCACCAATCATGTTGCAGATTGCCTCAGTCGACCACCGATCGTGGCGCTCACCACTGTGCTCAACTCTTGTGGGCACGAGACTTCTGATTGGCCGCTTCTCTATGAGAGTGACCCAGAATTCGGCCAAACTTACAAGGCACTCTTGGGGGGTACACAAGTTCCAAATTTTCACCTCCAAGATGCACTTTTATGTCACATGGGACACCTTTGTGTTCCTTCAAGCGAGCGTGACAAGATGATATGGGAAGCACACTACAGTCGAGTCGCTGGGCATTTCGGGGTCGAGAAAACAGTAGCAATACTACAGAAGTATTTCTATTGGCCGAACCTTCGAAAGGATGTCGAGAAGCACATCAGATCCTGCACTGCTTGTGCCATTGCCAAACCGACCATCAAGAAGAAAGGCCTATATACTCCACTACCTACCCCTAGTCGACCGTGGGAATCCATCTCCATGGATTACATGTCGGGCCTGCCTTCTACTAAGAATGGAAATGACTGTGTTTTCGTGGTCGTTGACAGATTCTCGAAGATGGCCATCATGGCGGCCTGTAAGAAGAATATCACAGCAGAGGCCACTGCTAAACTCTTCTTTGAACGAGTGTGGGTGCACTTTGGGATCCCACAGTCTATCATATCAGATCGAGATAGCAGGTTCCTCAGCACATTTTGGTCCAGCCTCTGGTCAATGTTGGACACAAAGCTCACCAAGTCCACAAATTTCCATCCCCAAACAGATGGCCAGACAGAGGTCGTCAACAGAATGATTGTACACATTCTGCGCATGTACAACTCAAAGCATCCACGCACATGGGACGAGAGCCTCCCCTATGTACAACACAGTTATAACCGGGCTCTCCACAGCTCAATTGGCCATAGCCCCTTTCAGGTGGGCTTGGGATTCCAGCCACTATGTCCCATTGACATAGCCATGCCGTTTGCAGCTGCTCAGGCCGATTCAGCTCATGTCCAGTCTGAAGTTGACAAAGCAAGTAGTTTCATCGAGCACATTCAACACATCCGCCAACAAGTTCATGATATATTGGACAGAGCCAATGCGAAGTACAAGCAGCGCCATGATCAACACCGGGTGCCACACCACTTCCAGGTGGGCGACAAAGTATGGCTACATTTGCAGAAGGAGCGCCTCACTGGACCTCACCGCAAGCTTCGCCCGCTCCGATACGTGCCATACACCATCACCAAGGCTGTAGGTAACAATGCCTTCGAGCTTAGTATTCCACCATTCCTTGGTCTGCACCCAGTCTTCAATGTGGATCGCCTTCGTCCTTACTTTCCACCTCTACTGGACACCTCAGACATTGCAAAACAACTCACACCAACAGAGTTAAACCCAGACTGCATGGAACATGCCACCACAGATTGTATCATGGACATGCAAATCAAGAACACTCGTCAACAGCAGATCCAACTGTATCGGGTTGTCAAAGCTGGCCAACTCCTGCACCAAGGAAAGTGGTTCACCAAGGACCAAGTTCAGCAGAAATTTCCTCATCTCATGGAGGAACTTAACACAATGGGGACCATTGCTTCCTAAGGGGGGAGGAATGATCCAGGTGGATATTGGTGGTCACCCGCCTATTCCAATTGGGGCTCCACCATTGTCTATTTCAGTTTTTCAGTTTCGGCACAGTTTACTATTTTTAGCAGTTTTTCGGGTCCTAAACTTCCGGAGCCGTTTTGAGGCCCTAAACGACGTTTTTTGGGAAAACGGAGGGCAACATGGGTCCATGGACCGATGTTGCCCGCTCCAAATTTGTAGTCCTCGGATAGATATTTCTAACGAGGTATGGTACGCGTCAAACAGAGATCGTATGCCAAAGTTACGCCCCTGGGAAGTTGAAACACCAATTTACCCAAACGGGGCCCATAGTTTTGGCGCTTCATCTCCTAGGGTTAGGGTTTTGGCTGCTTAGGATTTCCCATTGTTTCTAAATGATAAATAGGCCCTCGAGCCTCATTGTAACTTAGTTCAGAGGCCTGTAGCCGCCACATCTCTTCTCAGAGATAGCTACCAGCGCCCTAGCTAGTTTTATTTCCATTCTGTCTGTAAGCAAATTTCGGTTCTTTGATGTTAATGAAATGAAAGTGTTATTTCATTGCATCCATTATGTTTATGTACGTGCATTGCGTTCCTGCATAAATCTGTGCTTTGCGGCGGAGACAACACTTCGAAAGCAATCTCTTTCTCGATCCTTCTTTGCATGTCCCCAACGAGGTCGGGGTATAAGGAGGCCAGGGCTCGATGCGGTGGAACCTTTGGAAGATCGGCCCTCGCAAACCTCGGCCCGGACGCCCGTGGGGGACGAAAGAAAGATGAGAGACGAGGAGATTTATCAGAGTATTGCTCGAGAGGAGGCCCTCGAAAACAAAGGAACGCGATGATGGATAACTTTGTTCGGATCCTTCAACGGCTACCCACGGCCCGACGCATCTTCATCCGGTGGCCACTACGGAGCGCGCTCTTCCGTTACCAAGTAAATTTTGACATTCCCATATTTGAGGGGTCAAATAGACGCGGAGATGCCGTAGATAGATGGTTGAATACGGTAGAAGGATATTTCTCGGTTCATGACTTTTCAGGCCAGGGAAGATTGACTGCCTCCTCAAGCTACCCCCATGTTGGGGTACAATTGGGAAACCTAATGTGAGAGCAAAGGACCGGACGGAGACCTCTACGTTCTCGGCATTACCAACTTGGAATTCTTTCGAGACCCCATCGGAACGATGCCTTATCTGTGGGAGCTATGAGGACAAGTACATACAATGGACCACGGCTGGGCAACAAAGGGATCAAGATGTGAATGAGGCTGACAAATCATTCCATACCACTGCGCACAAGTTGGGTATCAAAGATTGAAGAAAGCATACGGAGTGCTAAAGTATCGCGGTATGCCGCACGGAGATACATTCGGGAGGAAATAGGTTCCTCGACATCTCCTCGCAGTACGACATACGGTATCTTGCCAAGATTGAGCGAAATTCAAACGAAGAAGCGAGACTATGGATGCGAATCAAAAGCAAGGAAAAGGTGCTTCCAAACCGCGAAACCAGGACGAGCCAAGGCATGGCGGCTAAAGACAACTCATCGAAGCCACGAAAGAACGGCACCGCAAAGCCAAGGACACGGGAAAGTGGTGTGAGTTCCATAAGAGCTCCTCACAACAGTGAGTGTCGGGCCAACGATCGCTAGTGGCCGAGATGAGAACATGAGTCGGATGCATGCTTTGACTCGAATCGAGAACACAGCGAATGAAAAGGAAGCAGTTATTGATGCGGAACCCCGATGCCAGCATTGCCACTACAAGATCAAAGGAGGAACCGGAAGATCCAGAGGAGGAGAACGTCTCTTCCACACTCCCCGGATGTGGGTAAGGGCTCCCGGTACGATTCATTGTCGACGATGGGAGCCAAAAAGAACCTCATTTCAGCGGTGGCCGTCGAAGCGGGCCCCGGGCTTACCGACCACGGCTCACCCACATCCATACACCATCGGGTGGCTTCACACCCGAGGACGAGATCTCCGCGTCGGCCGGCGGTGTCGCCTTCCTATGGCATCAAGCCCTTCACGGATGAGGTATTATGTGACGTTGCTCCTATTGATGTTTACGATGTATTATTAGGACAACCATACTTGTGGAAACGTCATCTTGTGTATGGTCTCGACCTCGTCTTTATTATTATTACTTTGGGAAATAAGTTGTACGAGGATACCCGGAAGGGTACCACCTCTCACCCGCCGCTATCTCCTTGGTTGCGCAAACAATGCGGTAAGCTCATTTCCCAAACCGGGGAAGTCGTTTTCACGATGATCCGCTTGTGAGGAAAGAAAGAAGGCGCGGCCACGACCAGGCAGGGGCTCCTCTGCCTGACAACAACAAATGGATAAGGTTGTGGAGGAGTACGGGGACATATTCACCTCACCCACGAGGTTCCTGCGCAGCATCGGTCAAGCACCCGATTGATACGACCCAGGTCTTGCTTCGCTACCTAATGGACGATCTATCGGCGGCTACGATACGGAGAATGATGAAATCAAGAGACATTCGGTACATTGCGAAGGTCACATCGGACGAGTTCATCGCCTTTGTGGAGCCCGATCGTGTTGGTACGAGAAGAAGGATGGAACATGGAGACTACGTATTGACTATCGAGCGTTGAACAAGATCTTGTCCGAATAGTTACCCAATCCACGGATTGATGACCTTGGACCAACTCAAGAGTGCAAAATACTTCAGCAAGATCGACACAAGTCTTGGTATCACCGAGTACCAATTGAACCCTCTAGATGTGTGGAAAGTACCTTGAAAGCCAAGGAAGGCCTTTTCCGGAATAAGCTGGTCATGCCTTTCGGGTTGACAAATACTCTCGCCACCTTCATGAGGATGATGGATGACATCTTGCGGCCATTCACCAACTCATTTGTAGTAGTGTACTTGGATGACATTCGACTTCATCCGGTTGGGAAGAGCACCTTCACACGTAGACAAGTCCTCCAAATATGTGACGACACAAGTTGTATTGCCAATTTGAAGTGGTGCACTTTTAGCATGACCAGGTTCATGTCAGGATACATTATTGATGAAAGGGGGTGCATGTGAATCCATCAAGATCCAAGTCATTGAGTTGGCCGGCCCCATGCTATAACGAGAGCCCATGGCTTTACGGGTCTTGCTAATTTCTACCGGAGGTTCGTGTTGGGATTCTCTCATATCACTTGGCCCCTTGAGTCAAGTCACGAAGTGCGAGAGAAAATTTTGGTCGAAACCTCAACGGAAGCGTTCCATGAATTGAAAAATCGCCTGCATTACCTTTGATGCTCACTTTACCGGACTTACCATGACCATTTGAGATCGAACGGATACCTCGACTATGCTATTGGGGCGGTTCTTACTCAACGGGGACATCCGGTGGCATTTCACGATGAGACATTGTACGACACGATTCCTTAAGTACCCCACATATAGCCAATGTACTCATTTGTGCGAAGCATCGACAATGGAAGCATTACATTATGGGGGAAGGAAACAATCATCCACGGACACGAGCCCTTGCGGTTCATACGGACACAATGGGAAGTTGCGGAATGATCGCCATCGAAGTGGTCCACATATACGCAACGGTTCATTTGAACATCAAGTACAAGAAGGGTAGCACCAATCATGTTGCGGTACCTCGGTAGACCACTTGCGATCGTGGCGCTCACCCAGCATTAGCAACTCTTGTGGGCACGAGACTTCCGATTAGCGCTTCTCTATGAAAGTGACCCGAAATTCAGCCAAACTGAAGTCACTCTTGAAGTGCGCAAGTTCCAAATTTTCACCTCCAAGATGCACTTTTATGTCACATGAGACATAACTGTGTTCCTTGGCCAAGCGTGCCAAGATGATATGGGAAGCACACTACCGGTCGAGTCTTGGGCATTTCGGGGTCGAGAAAACGAGTAGCAATCTGTAGAAGTATTTCTATTGGGCGAGGAGCACTTCGAAAGGATGTCGAGAAGCACATCGAATCTGCCTTTGCTTGTGCCATTGCCAAACCGACCATCGAAGCAGAGCCTATATACTACTCTACCACTACCCCCTAGTCGACCTTGGGAATCCATCTCCATGGATTACATGTCGAACTGCCTTCTACTAAGCGAGGAAATAGGCTGTGTTTTAGTGGTCGTTGATAGATTCTCGAAGGTAAGCTGCATTATGGCGGCCTATAGCGAGAAGAATATCACGGCGAAGCCATTGCTAAACTCTTCTTTGAGCAGTGTGGAGATTGCACTTTGGGATCCCACGATCTATCATATCGGATCGGGATAGCGAGGTTCCTTAACACATTTTGGTCAGACCTGCGGTCGATGTTGGATACCAAGCTCACCCAAGTCCACGGCTTTCCATCCCCAAACGAGATGGCGGTCGAGGTCGTCAACGGAATGATTGGCACGTGCAACGCATGTACAATTCAAGCATCCACGCACACATGGAATGAGAGCCTCCCTATGTACAACATAGTTATAATCGGGCTCTCACGGTTCAATCGGCCATAGCCCCTTTCGGTTGGGCAGAATCCAGCCACTATGTCCCATTGACGTATGCATACCCATTTGCCAATTTCATTCGACGAATTCGACTCCATGTCCGGTACGAAGTTGGCAGCAAGTAGCTTCATCGAGCACATTCAACACATCTGTGACAGGTTCATGATATATTGGACAAAGCAATGCCAAGTACAAGCAACGCCATGATCGGCAAGGTGCCACACAACTTCCGGTGGGCGAAACATGGCTACATTTGCGAAGGACGCCTCCCGCTGGGCCCCCACCGCAAGCTTCGCCGCTCCGTCAGGCCATACACCATCACCAAGACTACTGGGGAACGATACCTTCGAGCTCGGTATTCCACCATTCCTTGAGTACGCACAGTCTTCAATGTGGATCGCCTTCGTCCTTACTTCCACCTCTACGGACACCTCGGACATTTGCGAACAACTCACACCATAGAGTTAAATCCGGACGCATGGAGCAGGGCCACACCCGCAGTTGTATCATGGACATGCAAATCAAGAACACTCGCAGCGAGAAGATCCAACTATGTCGGGTTGTCGAAGGCGGCCAACTCCTACACCAAAGAAAGTGGTTCACGAGGACCAAGTTCGTGAGAAATTTCCTCATCTCCATGGAGGAACTTAACGCGATGGGGACGGAGAAGCGGTATCGGAGGCACATGGCAGCCACATCTCTTCTCGGGGAATGGCTACCGAACGCCTAGCTAGTTTTATTTCCATTTGATGCAGTACGTAAGCAAATTTCATTTCGTTGATATTAATGAAATGAAGTGTTATTTCCGCTCCATCTCTTGTATTTATGTTTATATGTCTGTTACCCATTTGCGTTCCTACATAAATCCGGATCGGTGGTATCGAGCGGGTACACTCCTTTCTCTGTTTTTCTCTTCATGTCCCCAATGCGGCCGAGGTATAAGAAGTTCAACCTCGCAACGCCGACGACCCCCAATGGCGGAAGGAAAAGAAAGAACGAGGGCGGAGATCCTGTCAAAATCTTGCTCGAGAGTGCCCTCGAGAAACGGAAGACGCGATGATGGACGATTTTTTCGAGATCCTTGATAGGCACCCGGTCGCACACTCACATCAGCACGGCTACCCGACACAAGTTGACAGTCGCCCCCCCCCCCCACTGGAGAGACAACGCAATGGAGACCATTGCTTCCTAAGGAGGGAGGAATGATCGGTGGATATCGGTGGCCTCCACCCTATTCCATTTGGACCGCCGACATCAAATTATTTCGGTTTTTCGGCCTTGACCTGACTTCTTATTTATAACGGGTTTTCGGATCCTGCCGGGCCGTTACAGGGCATTAATAATCTAGGTGAATATTGGTATTACCACATCGAGTCCACAGACCCCACCATACGATTTATTTTAGGTTTTAGGTTTCGGCACAACTTACTATTTTTAACGATTTTCGGGTCTGAACTTAGGGCCATTTTAAGGCCCTAAACGACATTTTTTTGGAAAACGAGAGAGCAACATGGGTCCATGGACCGATGTTGCTCGTTCATCAAGGGTCCTCGGATAGATCTTTCTAACGAGCTATTGAGCGCGTCAAACGGAGATCGGATGCAGTTACGCTAGGGAAGTTGAACCACCAATTTACCCAAACGGGACCTGAGTTTTAGCGCTTCATCTCCTACGGTTAGGGTTTTGGACGTTTCGGATTCTGCATTGTTTCTCAACGATAAATAGGCCTCGAGCCTCATTGTAAGATAGTTCGAGGCTGGGAGCCAATACATCTCTTCTGAGAGATAAGCGCTACCGATTACTTCTAAGCTCGCCCCATCTCCACATCATGTTTGCATTGTAACACAATTCGAAGTGGCAGTAGCCGCCACATCTCTTCTCGGGGATACGGCGCACGTTACCTAGCTCATTTTATTTCCATTATGTACGTAGCCAAGCTGCCGAGCCTCGATGCTAACACGATTACGAGCTCGCCGTATGCTACATCTCTTCTCGGGGAATGCGCTACCGAGCGCCTAGCTTATTTCCCGTATGTTTGTAAGCTTGTGCCGGTCATTCTTTTATTAATAAAATGAAGCATTATTTCACATTTTGCATCTCGTATCTATATGGTTATATCTATATTCTGTTGTGTTCCGCATAATCCGGATCGGTGGATACGAAGCTTCATGTGAAAAACATTCATAGTTTTCTTTGAAGATTCTTCACCAAAACATTGAGCGAAATATGTTGAGCCCTCATTCCCATAAGGGCCCCAAGATCTAAAAAGGTTGAAATAGATCGACAAGATCGCAAAACTAGAATGCCCAGAAAAAAGAAACACATAACTGAATAAAACCACAAAACTGTTTTTATTAAAACAGAGAATAACTGTAGAAGCTACATTGTGGTGGAAAATCTGTCCTTTTACAAACTAAGGCTTGTTATTTATAGCCTTTTTTGAGTTACAATACCATGTGTAGATACCATAGGCCAATACCATGGGTAGATACCACTTACAATACCATGGGTAAATCCCATGTGTGGATGAATACCATGGGTGGATACATACCATGGGTCACTTACAATACCATGGGCAAATAAATATCATGGGTGGATGAATACCATGGGTCGATGCCATTTACAATACCATGGGTAAATTCCATGGGTGGATGGATAACATGGGTAGATGAATACCATAGGTTGATGCCATTTTCCATTCGGATCATTCCTCCCTCCTTAAGAAGCAATGGTCCCCATTGCGTGAAGTTCCCTCCTGAGAAGCCTTTGTTGAATATGAAGAGCCACTGAAGAGAAGGGTTTTGTGTAGTTAACCCATAACCGTGATGAACAAAGATCCGAGGATAGAGATACCCTGTAATGCTTGTGACCAACTGTGATATTGACAGTGTGCGGCCTAGAAAATGGACTTCGATGAAGTGTGGGTTTGTGGATGAACCAAAACCATGACAAACAAAGATCCGAGGATAGAGATACCCTGTAATGCTTGTGACCAACTGTGTGACTAACAATGTGCGGCCTAGCAAATGGACTTCGATGAAAATGATTTTGTGCAGTTGACCCATAACTGTGATGCTGATTGTTGATGAAGTAGCAGGTGCCTACATAGCTTGGGGTGGGAGGGCACATCTCCAAATAACCCAAGCCGAATGCTGCTATGATCAAACTGATGAATGTGAAGCAGGTGCCTACTAAAGCGAGGTGGGAGGGCACGTCTCCAAAGGGAACCCGCTCCGAATGCTGCTCCAGATTTAAAATGAGCATAACTCGGTCAATATAACTCAGAATATTTATTATAACCTGTTTTTGGAAATGGAATGATCATTCTGCATCTTCTCATGTGTTTGAAACCACTATATGGAGATTCTAGACTCTCGCATTCGCGTCAGAACTCGTTCGCAATCACCTAATTCAAAAAAAATCACGAATCGAGTCCGGATGTGGGAGTTATTGCTGATTTAAAATCAACTATTTTAAAATTCACCCAATGGACCGACGACGCGCTCCGTTCCGGAGAATGATGAAATCAAGAGGCGTATTCCGGAGCTATTGCGTAAATGTCACACGTACTGCCCATCGCCCCGTGGGAGCCCGAGGGACTTTGTTGGTATTTAAGAAGGATGGGACGTGGAGACTCTGTATTGACTATCGGGCGCTGAACAAGATCACTGTCCGGAATAGGTACCCAATCCCACGTATTGATGACCTTCTGGACCAACTCCAAGGTGCAAAATATTTCAGTAAGATCGACCTGAAGTCTGGGTATCACCAGGTACCAATTGAACCCTCTGATGTGTGGAAGACTGCCTTCAAAGCTAAGGAAGGTCTTTTTGAATGGCTGGTCATGCCTTTCGTGTTGACGAATGATCCCGCAACCTTCATGAGGATGATGGACGACATCTTGCGCCCATTCACCAACTCATTCGTAGTGGTGTACTTGGATGACATTCTGATCTTCAGCAAGACTTGGGAAGAGCACCTTCATCACATCCGACAAGTCCTCCAAACACTGCGGCAACACAAGTTGTGTGCCAATTTGGAGAAGTGCACGCTTGGCATGACCCAGGTTCAATATCTAGGATACATTATTGATGAAAGGGGGGTGCATGTGGATCCAGCCAAGATCCAAGTCATTCGGGATTGGCCAGCCCCGACTACTATAACAGAGCTTCGCAGCTTTCTGGGTCTTGCTAATTTCTACCATAGATTCGTGTTGGGATTCTCTCATATCACTTGGCCCTTGAGTCAAGTCACCAAAGGAGGAGCGAGAGCAAAATTCTTTTGGTCAGAACCTCAACAGAAGGCGTTCAAAGAATTGAAAAATCGCCTCTGTTCTGCTCCAGTGCTCACCTTACCAGACTTGCAGCAGCCATTTGAGATCGAGACAGATGCCTCTGACTATGCTATTGGGGCAGTTCTTACTCAACAGGGACATCCAGTGGCATATCACAGTGAGACATTGTCTGAGACAGTTCGCAAGTATCCCACTCATGACAAAGAAATGTATTCCATTGTGCAAGCCTGTCGACAATGGAAGCATTACATTTTGGGGAAGGAAACAATCATCCACACAGACCACCGGCCCCTGCAGTTCATACAGACACAAGGGAAGTTGCAGAATGATCGCCATCAGAAGTGGTCCACATATTTGCAATAGTTTCATTTGAACATCAAGTACAAGAAGGGTAGCACCAATAATGTTGCAGACTACCTCAGCCGACCACCGATCGTGGCGCTCACCACCGTGCTCAACTCTTGTGGGCACGAGACTTCTGATTGGCCGCTTCTCTATGAGAGTGACCTAGAATTCAGCCACACTTACAAGGCACTCTTGGGGGGCACGCGAGTTCCAAATTTTCACCTCCAAGATGCACTTTTATGTCACCTGGGACACCTTTGTGTTCCTTCAAGCGAGCGTGCCAAGATGATATGGGAAGCACACTACAGTCGAGTCACTGGGAATTTCGGGGTCGAGAAAACAGTAGCAATACTACAGAATTATTTCTATTGGCCGAACCTTCGAAAGGATGTCAAGAATCACATCAGATCCTGCACTGCTTGTGCCATTGCCAAACCGACCATCAAGAAGCAAGGCCTATATACTCCACTACCTACCCCTAGTCGACCTTGGGAATCCATCTCCATGGATTACATGTCGGGCCTACCCTCTACTAAGAATGGCAATGACTGTGTTTTCGTGGTCGTTGATAGATTCTCGAAGATGGCCATTATGGCGGCCTGTAAGAAGAATATCACAGCAGAAGCTACTGCTAAACTCTTCTTTGAACGAGTATGGGTGCACTTTGGGATCCCACTCCGTCTATCATATCATACTTCAGATTCTAAGCGATTCCTTCACATTTTCGTCCAACCTTTGAACACTCTTGGACACAAGCTCACTAAGTTCCACAAACTAAAACTCTTTCTATCCCCAAATACAACATGGCCGCATGCAGGATGCTTAGCCACAAGATTGGTGGCCACATTCTACGCATGTACAATTCAAAGTATCCACGCACATGGGACGAGAGCCTCCCCTATGTACAACATAGTTATAACCAGGCTCTCCATAGTTCAATTGGCCATAGCCCCTTTTAGGTGGGCTTGGGATTCCAGCCACTATGTCCCATTGACGTAGCCATGCCATTTGCAGCTGCTCAGGCCGATTCAGCGCACGTCCAGTCTGAAGTTGACAAAGTAAGTAGCTTCATCGAGCGCATTCAACACATCCGCCAACAGGTTCATGATATATTGGACAGAGCCAATGTGAAGTACAAGCAGTGCCATGATCAACACCGGGTGCCACACAACTTCCGGCGTACAAAGAGTGGCTACATTTGCAAGGAGCGCCACTGACCTCCACCAGCTTCATCGCCCGACACAGTCGTGTGACACAAATACCAAGGTCAGGTAGAGAGTCAATTCTCTTGAGCTTACATTCTCCATTCCTTGTTCTCGCACCCATTCTTCTCAATGTGATTACCTTCGCCCCCATTTCCCACCTCTATCGACACTCTGGCTGCAAGAACTGCCACCAACAGAGTTAAACCCAGACTGCATGGAACAGGCCACCACAGATTGTATCATGGACATGCAAATCAAGAACACTCGCCAACAGAAGATCCAAATGTATCGGGTTGTCAAAGCTGGCCAACTCCTGCACCAAGGAAAGTGGTTCACCAGGGACCAAGTTCAGCAGAAATTTCCTCATCTCATGGAGGAACTTAACGCAATGGGGACCATTGCTTCCTAAAGGGGGAGGAATGATCCAGGTGGATATTGGTGGCCACCCACCTATTCCACTTGGCCCCCCACCATTGTCTCTTTCAGTTTTTCAGTTTCGGCATAACTTACTATTTTTAGCAGTTTTTCGGGTCCTGAACTTCCAGAGCCGTTTTAGGCCCTAAACGACATGGCATCGCGCCCTGAGCAATGAATATCACATTTCCACCATGAAACAGGCACTATATCTGCCCATGTTTCTCCAAAGTCCTCTCTGAATATGCAGTATTTCTAACATGTTTTCGTCATGCATCAAACTGAGATATGGGTGCTGCATGGCCCCCGGGTGTTGGAAACACCCCTACCCAAACGGGGCCCATAGTTTTGGCGCTTCATCTCCTAGGGTTAGGTTTTTGGATGTTTAGAGTCCTCCATTGTTTCTCAATAATAAATAGGCCCTCGAGCCTCATTGTAACTCAGTTCAGAGGCCTGTAGCCGCCACATCTCTTCTCAGAGATAGCTACCAGTGCCCTAGCTAGTTTTATTTCCATTCTGTCTGTAAGCAAATTTCAGTTCTTTGATATTAATGGAATGAAGTGTTATTTCCGCTGCATCTCTGTATTTATGGTTATATGTTTATTCTTTTGCGTTCCTACATAAATCTGGATCGAACTTATCGAATCTTAGGGAGACCTCCCAAGATCTAAAAAGTTGAAATGGATCTGACAAGATCTGCAAAATTAGAATGCCAGAAAAGAAGAGAGAACACAAAGAAAATAAAACCACAAAGAAACTTGTTTTATTAAAACAGAGAATAATTGTAGAAGCTACATTGTGGCGGACCATCTGTCCTTTTACAAACTAAGGCTTGTTATTTATAGGCTATATTTGAGTCACAATACCATGTGTAGATACCATAGGTCAATACCATGAGTAGATACCACTTACAATACCATGGGTAAATCCCATGTGTGGATGAATACCATGGGTGGATACATACCATGGGTCACTTACAATACCATGGGCGAATAAATATCATGGGTGGATGAATACCATGGGTCGATGCTATTTACAATACCATGGGTAAATTCCATGGGTGGATGGATAACATGGGTAGATGAATACCATGGGTTGATGCCATTTTCCATTCGGATCATTCCTCCCTCCTTAAGAAGCAATGGTCCCCATTGCGTGAAGTTCCCTCCTGAGAAGCCTTTGTTGAATATGAAGAGCCACTGAAGAGAATGGTTTTGTGTAGTTAACCCATAACCGTGATGAACGAAGATCCGAGGATAGAGATACCCTGTAATGCTTGTGACCAACTGTGATATTGACAGTGTGCGGCCTAGCAAATGGACTTTGATGAAGTGTGGGTTTGTGGATGAACCAAAACCATGACAAACGAAGATCCGAGGATAGAGATACCCTGTAATGCTTGTGACCAACTGTGTGACTAACAGTGTGCAGCCTAGCAAATGGACTTCGATGAAAATGATTTTGTGCAGTTGACCCATAACTGTGATGCTGATTGTTGATGAAGTAGCAGGTGCCTACATAGCTTGGGGTGGGAGGGCACGTCTCCAAATAACCCAAGCCGAACGCTGCTATGATCAAACTGATGAATGTGAAGTAGGTGCCTACTAAAGCGGGGTGGGAGGGCACGTCTCCAAAGGGAACCCGCTCCGAATGCTGCTCCAGATTTAAAATGAGCATAACTCGGTCAATATAACTCAAAATATTTATTATAACCTATTTTTGGAAATGGAATGATCATTCTACATCTTCTCATGTGTTTGAAACCACTATCTGAAGACTCTAGACTCTAAGATTTGCGCCATGGGTGGATGAATAAATACCACAATACCATGGGTAAATCCCATGTGTGGATGAATACTATGGGTGGATACATACCATGGGTCACTTACAATACCATGGGCGAATAAATATCATGGGTGGATGAATACCATGGGTCGATGCCATTTACAATATCATGGGTAAATTCTATGGGTGGATGGATAACATGGGTAGATGAATACCATGGGTTGATTCCCATTTTCCGATTCGAATCATAGTGAGACAAAATGGAGTTATTTTGGACTTTAAAAACTTGAACCATATGAAACAAGAGATAGTCTTTATTTCATCTCCTAAACATGCTAGCTCCTTAGGGTTTTATGAGTGGAATGGAGGGTGTTGAGATTCAACAAGGAAGATCTAGTGAAAATTAAGCACCTACACTAGGATGGAGCCTCGGGCTATTTTTAGGTGTATATCTATTTATAAATGCATGAAAAATCTATTTATATAGATGCATGTCTATTTATAAGATGTATGTCTAGTTCTATTTATAGATTGCATGTCTATTTTATAGATGCATGTCGACTATTATTATCCCTTAATATTAGTTGTACAATGACAATAATCTATTCTCAATGAGCACTTGGAAATAGTTAGCGAAGTGGAAAATTAGTTATTTAAAGGAATTTTGAGTTAAGAGGTTGGTTGGTGGGACATGCAAGTGGACTTAGTTATGGCGAGTGATTCGAAGTTGTAACGGTTAGATACGACTATGAAATTTTAAAGTATTTTAACTCGGTTAAGTGAGTTAAACTCGGTTGTGCTAGTTGTAACTAAAGATACACTAGTGAGAGATCAAGTGAATTAATTATTAATTAATTCAAAATCGTGTCTCAAATGGCGAAGATTTACTACTATTATCTGCATGCATATCTAGGATCCGGTGGAGGCTTGATTTAGTTATAGGTGAAAGGAAGTAAACTATCGATTTGTGACATTATCGGTTGCACACGGCAACCACACACATTGGACGTGCCCATGAGGATTGCACATTCAAGGCTAGCAGGATTGCATTAATTCGAGTTAGTATCGGTTGGGATTGTGCGGTGGAGCGGCTCTCTGGAAACTGATAGAATTGGCTAAGGAACTTGCCAATTTTTGTATGACAATGTGAGACGTTAGCTCATGTGCGAGCTCTTGGATTAGAGCTTTGTGAGTAATTGTTTCATGATCCATCATATAATACATAATAGAAGATAGTGGGTTTTTTATCTATAATCTTTCCTCGGGTAAATTATATGTGTTATGTGTGATTGATCTTTCTTCATGATATTGTGATTGGAAATTGTGTTTCAAATTCCACAAAGATTTATTGAAGCGATTATGTATTTAACGGTATCATCTTATTGTTAGATCGGGGAGAATCCAAGAAATACATGCATTTTGTATTAAATTTATACATGGTATCGAGCACGGGAAATTGCAATTTTGAAGCGAGGAGCTAAGTTTTTGGTGGAAAGAATTCGAATTTGCGAAAGACTTTTTCTTGGTGCTACGAGTGATTCAAGATCGAAATGGCTTTCAATGGCTTGAGGTTGATATGCACTCAAGGGCATCTCGAACTACATTTTCTTGGAAGGACGATATGGAGGCGATTACTCGAAGACAATGGCTTGAAGGAATTCATTGAAAAATATGTTCCTAAGCCATATCTTGCGGATCCTCTAATCTTGATGCATGAAAAGTGGCAATCTTGCAGGAGGATTCTATTGGAGGGAGTACGAGACGACATTGTCTCAAACCTCCATGGTAAAGCCACACCATATGCTATGTGGAAGGCTTTGATGGATCTTTTCCAAATCGAGAAGCGACCATAGGAAATTTCCGCTCAAAGATAAACTCGAAAGATCAAGATGGAAAAAGGTGACACCATTCCAAAGTATCTCACAAAGTTTGTCCAAAGTCGAGATGAACTAGGGAGTGTGGGAATAGCTGTTGTTGAGATGATTTTGTGAGCTTGGCTCTTGGTACTTCCTAAGAGTCGGCACGGTTATGAAGACTCTATCGACGGATGGGAAAAATTGTCGGATTGGGAACGACTCTGGTTGGATCTAGTGCGGGAGGTTCGAGTAGATGAGAGATGGCTCTTCACCAAAGCATGATGATGAAGAGTAATGTGCTTTGGCTTCCAAGGCGAAGAAGGGGAGGAAGAAATTATGTTCCTAAATTAGAGTCTAAAGGAAAGAAGCTAGATATGTCCAAGGTGAAGTGTTTTCGGTGTCACGAACATGGGCATCTTGCTACTAACATCCTAAAAGAAGAAGAAGAACAAGAAGGCTACTAGAGTTGCGGTGGTGAGGCCCTTGCCTCACAATTTGAGCTTGAATTCTCTTTAATCACATGCATGGTGTCAAGTGCATTGGGATCGGTGTGGTATTTGGATAGTGGTGCCTCCTTTCACATGACGGGAGATAAGGAACTTTTTAGTGACTTGGAGGAGAAATATCTCCATATGCATATAGAGATGGGCGACGACGGAAGGTACGATGCGGCGGAATTGGTACCATTACATTTTCGAAGTCAGAGTAAGCCATTTTAATTGAAATATGTTATGCAAGTTCGAGGTCGAAGAAAAATTTGGTCTCAATCGCAATGTTGGAGGACAAAGGTGACGCGTTGTTTTTAACGACGGAAAATCTTTCTTGCGACATAAAACAATGAGTCGAAGCCAAGAGGATAGGGATTTGAGTTAAGAATCTCTAAAAACTAGAGGTAGATAGCTCTTGTGCCATGATGGGCAAGGAAAAAAAGTGGTGATCTAGGATGAGGGCCAATTATGGCACAAGATATTGAGCCATCTTCATCATGGAGCCTTGAAATTCTTGCGAGAAAATATTTACTCGACTTTAATGGGAACACTTGCTCGGTTAGATAGGGGTGAGGTTGCACCATGAAAAGAGGGAGTATGTAAAGTCCACCTTTCATGAGAAGGAGAACCATCCTTCGGGGATCCTTGAGAGAGTTCACACGGACGTGTGTGGATCGTTCTGGTTGCTTCAACGAAGCAAAACATAAGTACTATGTTATTTTTGTTGATGACTTTTCTCTTAAATGCGGGATCTTCTTCACGCGGAAGAAGATCAATCATTCTCAAAGTTGTTAGTTTAAGGCATTGGTGGAGAAAGAGTAGGGAAGCAAGTGAGGGCTCGGGGATCAATAATGGTGGATAATACATATCTAACGAATTCAAGAACTTAACGACAAAGAAGGAATTCGAAGAGAACTCATAGCGCCTCATAACCCACAACAAAATGGGGTCGCGTAGAGGAAGAACGGACGATCATGGGTGCGGCACGGTGATGTTGCTTGATCGGGACCTACCAATGAATTTGCCAGGCGAAAGCATACAACATTGTGGTTTATGCTGAAAAATCGTTGTCCTCATAGAGTACTTAGCATGAGTACACCGAAGAAGATTTCGCTGGTATGAAACCGAGATGTTTCACACTTTAAGATTTTGGCTCATATTTATGTGCATGTGACCAAGGACTCCGGGAAGAAGCTAGAGTCGACTGCCCGAAGTTGGGATTTTTATGGGGTACACGAAAAAACCCCATAATTATCGTGTGTATTTTCCAAACAATCGAATGGTGTGGTGCGACGAGATATAAAAATTCGATGAAGGGAAATCCATCGATTGTCGCTTGAGGAGGAGCTATACTTGCATGCGGAGGAGGGAGGAAGCTGATTTGGTTCCCGAAGAGATGAGTCTCTAGATGTGGATGAGCCACGGAGGGGTCATGGATTGGAGGAGTCTACTCATGTGAGCCCGACATCGGAAACATGACACCATGAGGTGAAAGGGTGAGACTTGATGTTGCACGAATGTAGGAGCCCCTGCTTCACAACGCAAACAAAGAAAATCGACGTTCTTAGATACAAGGCTCTCATGAAAATATATTGTGGGCGAACCATCTTCCTTTTAGGAAGTAGTGCGGGAGCCCACATGGGTAGATGCGATGGTGGAGGAGTATGAATCCATTTTCAAAAACGATTACTTGGGAAATTATTCCAAGGTCTATTGATAAATCAATTGTAGGTTCGAGATGGATCTACAAGGTAAAGCAAGCTGCTGATGGGAGTGTTGAGAAATACAAGGCCGGATTTTGCAGCTGGAGGCTTCTCACGGATCGAAAGGGATAGATTATGAAGCCTTTGCACTTGTCGCAAAAGGTATTCTTCCCTAGGACCATCCTTTCTCTCTCGGTGCATATGGGTTGGCGCATTCATCGGATGGATGTGAAAACTACATTTCTCAATGGGATCATTGAGGAAGAGGTGTACATAGAGCTCTGAAGGTTTTGAAGTCTTCAACGGTGAGTCGCATGTATGCGACTCAAAGAACTGTATGAAATTTGAAGCAAGCACCTTGTGCTTGGTACACTCGAATAGATAGCTATTTCACGGTAGAGCTTCACCAAAAGTGAAGCAAATGAAAAACAACCAAATTGTGGTGGAGGGTAAGCTTTTAATAATTTTTCTTTACGTTGATTATTTAATATTGTTGGTGATGAGAAATTGATACACTCATACAAAGGAGGATCTTGCGAAGGAGTTTAAGACGAAGGATATGGGCCTCCTTCATTGTTTCCTTGGATTGGAAATAACGGCAACGAGATGTTGACTTTTTGTGTCTCATCTTGGATAAGTTTCACATGGAGGGCTTCAAACCCATGGATACTCTTCCTAAGCTGGAAAGGATGTTACTTCTAGAGAGGTAGTGAATCTTATTGTCTATCGACGGTTAGTGGTTTCGTTATTGTATCTAGTGAACACGGGAGGCGGACATTTGCTATGCGGTTAACTAGGCAAGGTCAAGCTATGGTTAAGACTACCAAGCTCTTTTGGAAGGCGGGCAAGCATGTCACGAGATACACGAGGGGCACATCATAGTATGGTTTATAGTATAGACGGACGGATGAGGTGAAGTTGCAAGGCTTCACATATGCAGTTAGGCGAGGCAACCCATCGGACGAAGCAACACATCATGGGTGATCTTTAGCATTGGATCTATAATTGTTTCTTGGTACGGTAGGGAACGGATATCCTTGGCACTCAATTCGGCGGAAGCGAAGTACATGGCGGCGAGTCCAAGTTGCATGTGAGGCTATATAGATGATAAATATCTTGGTTGGTTGTTTGGTTCTCATTTAGACGACGAGTGATTCATTGTGATAATCGAGTTGCATTAAACTCTCGATTTATCACGTATTTCATGATCGATCTAAGCATATAGATATACGAGTACCATCATCTCGGAAGTTATTGTGCGAGAGGAGAATCATGTTGCTTCAATACATTCCTACAAAATATCGGGATGCGAGATATTCGGACGAAGGCACTCACCGAGAAAATTTGAATACAAGACGGGATCGGGGTGAAGGATAATCCTTTCTTGTTGAGGAGGTGTTGAGATTCAACAAGAAGATCCTAGTGAAAATTAAGCACCTACCTTTAGGATGGAGCCTCGGGCTATTTTTATGTGGATGTGTTTATTTATAGATGCATGAGAAAAATATATTTATAGATGAATTTATATTTATAGATGTATGTGCAAGTTCTATTTATAGATTGCATGTCTATTTATAGATGCAAGTCGACTATTATTATCCTTAATACTAGTTGGACAATAAACAATAATCTATTCTCAATGGGCACTTGGAAATAGTTATCTGACTGGAAAATGAGTTAGCTAAAGGAATTTCGAGTTAAGAGGTTGGTTGGTGGTGGGACATGCAAGTGGACTTAGTTGTGAGTGATTCAAAGTTGTAACAAAGTTGGAAGTGTAGTTATGAAAGTTGTAAAGGAAGTATTTTAACTTAGTTAAGTGAGTTAAACTCGGTTACGCTGGTTGTAACTAAAGATACACTAGTGAGAGATCAAGTGAATTAATTATTATTTAATTCACAATCGGTGCCCTCTCACATGCAACTTAAGATTTACTACTATTAACTACATGCATGTCGGATACGATGGAGACCCAATTGAGTTCTAGGTGAAAGGAAGTAAACTATCAATTATGACATTATCCGGTTGCACACATACAACCACACACATTGGATGTGCCCATGAGGATTGGGTAGTCGAAGGTAGGTAGTATTGCATTCATTCGGGGATTGCTATTAGCGGGATTGTGCGGTGGAGGTAGGTTGTTTGGATATAGTAAATTGGCTAAGGAACTTGCCATTGTATGAAAATGTGAGATAGTTAGCTCATGTCTTGAGAGCTCTTGGATTAGAGCTTTGTATGTAATTGTTTCATGATCCATGATATAATACATAATAGAATATAGTGGGGTTTTTAGCTATAAACTTTCTCAGGGTAAATTATCTGTGTTATGTGCGATTGATCTTTCTTCATGATATTGTGATTAGTGAGGAGTTTGCCGGATTAATCCGTGAACTCTTCACTAAACAACCACGGGGAACTTGGAAACCAAAGAAGATATTGTGATTGGCGATTGTGTTTCAAATTTTGCAAATATTTGTAGAATCGATTCTATATTTAACAATAGCATATTATTGTGAGATCGGGAGAATCCGGGCAATACATGCATTTTGTATTAGATTTCTACGGAAGGGTTGTTGTCGTGTTCTAAGTGAAAAATTGAAGATTTCTCAAAGGTAGAGATGAACTTAGACGGTGACACATGTGAGGTGGAGTGACATAAACCTATACCTATTAAATGATGATGATGGAGATGGTGACTTTGACAATGATGGTGGCGATGAATGAGCGGGAAAGGAAAACATACTTGACTTAGACCTCTTCGGTAACCAAACTTATTTTCGAGAAATTTTTTGAAAAAGTAAAAAAATTGACCTGAATTTATGGAAAACAATTGAAAGAGTTATTTGATCATTGACATACTGAGCTAACGAGGCCCAACACTTACTTGTGTTGTGAGTGGGACTCTTATGGAAACACCACTTTACGGTGTCCTTCTTTGTCTTCATGGTTTTTTCTTTGCTTGCGGCTTTAGCGGGTTCTCCGGTCGCCCCTCCTTGTAATTGTCCTTTGTTTTGCGAGTTTGAGGTGCCTTTCCCTTGCTTCATTCATAGATCCAAAGTCTCACTTATTCTGTTTAAATTTTCACTCGATCTTGGCATCATATCGGTATGTTGCACGAAAGGATATGTCGAGGAACTCCATTTCCTTTTGAATGTATATGTGCAAACAAGCTGGGCACTTAAGCACAAGATATTTTCTGCGAATATTTGATACCAAACTTTGTGCGCGGGGTATGGAATGGATTTGTGAGCTCATGCACATCTTGATCCCTTTCTTTGCCGCAACATGGTCGTATGTACTTGTTCTCATAGCTCCCCATGGGGTAATATTGTTCGTTGATGGCATCTCGGAAATAATTCTAAGTGGGTTATCTGAAAACGGTGAGGGTTGCTTTCTCTCTCATCCCTCTTTTTGCGGTAGGTTTCCCTCCATTCCTTGACATGGGGGCGACTTTGAGAGCGCAAAAGTAATATTTTCCCTATTCGAAAAATCATGAGCTAAAAAATAGCCTTTAACGGATCGAGGTTTAATCATCTATCTATGTCGTTTGCATCTATATGGCCTTCAAATATGGGAATTTCATAGTTGACTTGTACCTTGAAGAGTGGCACCTCCGGAGTGACTACAAGACAAAGATGTGTCACTGTGGGCATTCTTGAGAAGTATTTGGGCAAATTTTTCCATCATCGTGTTCCTCTGTCACTCGAGGGATACTACGAGCAATATTTTGAAAGGATATTGTGCTCCCTCATATTTTTTTTTCTTAAAAGCCATGGGAGATCATCGAGTTTGCGAGGATGGTCTTGAAAAGGTTTAATCAGTTCAATCCCTAACTCCTTATACACGACCTCGTTAGGGACATGCATTGAAAAACAAAGAAAGAGAATATTTCTACGATACCACTAATACGAACTTAGACGGGAACACAAAAAAATATATATATAACCATAAATACGGAGATGCAACGAAAATAACACTTCATTTCATTAATATCAAAATGAAATATGCTTACAAACAGAATGGAAATAAATTAGCTCGGGCGATGGTAGCTTATCTTTGAGAAGAGATGTGGCGGCTACATGCCTCTAAACTATGTTACAATGAGGCTCAAATGCATATTTATTGTTGAGAAACAATGGAAAACCCTAAACATCTAAAAACCTAAGCCTAGGAGATGAATTGCCAAATTTGTGGGCCCTAGTTGGGGTAGATTGGTACAACAACTTCCGGGGTCGTAACTTTGGCATACGATATTTGTTTGACATGCACAATACCTCGTTAAAAATATCCTATCTGGACTAAAAATATTGATTGCAAACAAGACTCAATGACTCATGTTTTCTTGTTTTTAACAAAAATCGTTTAAAGCCTAAAAACGACCGGAAGTTCGGGACAGAAAAGTTTGCCAAAAATAATAAATTGTGCTAAAATTAAGGAAACTAAAAGAAATAATGGTCGGGTTCGTGGAATAGGTGGGTGGTAGCTAATATCCACCTAGATCAATGGTTGAGTTACGAAGTGGTTTCTATGTTGGTTATTTTTTGGTTATGTGATGTATATTACTTATGGCTCTTGACATGTTTTGATGAATGTATGAATGGTTCTTGAATTCATGGACTAAAAAAAAGTTATTGAAACTATTATGAGAGGGCATTAGACCTTCTTGGTGATTCTTAGATAAGTTTCATAATCCTATGATTAGATATGCATTCATGTCATGTAGCTTACATACTCGCCATATGTTTGACGAAATGAATGTTATGGTTAGGCCTAGTTAGGTAAAGTTTTTGTTCATGTTTTGTATGTTTAGCATCGTCTAATTTCATTTATCATTCGAGAAGTCTTAAGCATTTATGCGCAGGTCGGGGATAGCTTGGAATTGTGGCTTAGATATCGAGAGCACAAGCAGGCGAGAAATTTGGGTCATAATCACATGGAGCAAGGCTTGAGTGTGTTTGGAGGCCTTCAACCACATGCAAGAAGTGTCAAGGGGTGCGATTGGGAGTCTATGTCACTAAAACAAAGTTATAGCTCATGGATTGACCACTGAGGGTGTTTTCTTCAACTCTTGTGTGATCTTTTGTCCTTGTAGGATGTCATTTTGTGGTTAGTAAGTCTCATTTTTAGGCCCCACTTCCTTAGCGGAGCTAGGAGGACGGGTCATGTCATAGTAACTCTTCACATCTCAAGTTTACTGGCGACTCATGCATTTTGAGTAAACGTGGGAGGAGTGGTTATGTCGGTAGCTAAAAAAATTATTTCGGTTAATGGAAAATTCCAAGAGAAGTTTATGATTCGAAATGAAGGGCCTTATGCACATGAGTAAATTAATGGAGCTGTCTTGAAACAAAATTAGCCACCTTAATCCTTATTGCATGTCATAACAAAAATATGGTCGGGTGCGAATCTGCCATACCGAAGTGGATCTTACGACATGAATAATTAAGTGAGAGCTGCTCATCTTCAAAGCCATGCAGAGTACGTTTTGTATTTTGTGGAAATTAATTAGCATGGGGAGCCTTGTTGTAACTTGCAATTTGGGCGAGAATTAATTATTAATATGGAGAAACACTCGGAAAGCACATTCCTATTGTTTAATGGAGTTGCGGTGGCCAATAAATTAGACATGACAATAGGATGGAGAGCCATGTTGAGAGTACACTCTCGGGTAGTGTGGATGGTAGTATATACAACATCATTCCCTGTGCAATAGAGTAACAAAATCCAGGATTTCAATTGAGCAAAGGGGGGATTGCAACATAGTTGAGAGATATGAGTGGAGAGAACTATGGGTTGGTGAGATGTTGTGAGAGGCTAAGTGTGCTTATGGTTGAATGGGTTGAGAGTTGTTATTTGCCTAATGTATGAGGGCGAAACCGGTGATTTGTTGTAGTTTGGATAGAGTGTGCAAATATGGTTGAGTATTAATGAAGGATACGAGAAAAACAAAGGGTTGAATCCATAGGAGAACAAAGGGCCAAGTGGATGAGAAAATAGAGCTAAAACAAGGCGAGTGAGTGCCAAGAATAGTGAGCGATAGTTTCCTTATTGAGTGTGGGTTAGACCTTCAAAACGGGGAGTTGGTGCTTCCATCTGAGTGGACATCGAAGATGTTAAGTACCTATATTAATAGTGTAGCCCCTTATTATGTTAGTGTATCCCCCCCTTATTGTTATTATTGTACCCACCTTAACCCCCATATTGTTATTATTGTGCCCCTTACATTGTATTATTGTTAGGTCGGCTAGGATTACATTGTGGCCCCACTAGGATTATATTGTGGCCCCATGGACTCCTATATATAGAAGGAGGTTTTGTTCATTTGTATCATCCAAGATTTGTTCATTTATGTAATGTATTGGAGGTTTCCCCCTCGAAGTGGCTTATTTCTAAGACGTTGATATCTCTTTTCTTCTTTTTTTGGAATTTGGATTTACACAACATTTGGTATCGAGCTTTGGATTTTAGGGTTTCGCTGCTCCAAACGGGTCATCGTGGAGATTTTCGCTATAATTTTTTTTATACGAAGTTTCGGAAGCTGAAATTTTAGGGTGCGAAGCCAAAATCTGAGGAATATTGTCTAAAAATTTCAAAGCTGATGTAATATTTTCGGAGATATGATACGTGGCGGTTAGGTCTTTTTCGAGGCTCCTAAACGGGTCATTGTGGCATTTGCGCTATAACTTTTTTCTACGAAGGTTCGAGAATCTGAAATTTGTATGGTGCGAAGCTGAAATCTGAAGAATTGTTTCAAAAAATTTCAGACCTTGGTTCGCAATATTTTGGAGATATGATCTATGGAAGGTAGTGCTTTTCAAGCTCTTGAATTTCATCTCAAGAGGTGATCGTGGGAAAATTTCAATAACTCTCTCTCTATGCATCGGATTGGAGTCTTAGTAAAAGTGGTTGCAGAAATACACGGTGTAGTTTCTTGGCTATCATTTTCGAGAGACAAAAGGATGAAACGGTGACATGTGGCAAGTCGTACAAGTTCAACTGTCCCAAAACGACCCATAATTAGGTCATTGTGGAAGATTAGACATAACTTTTGCCTTGAAGAATCCAAATCGGATCGGACTGTGGAATTGCAAGAAGCTTCGAGAGGCCTCTTATGGTTTGAATTTCGGATATTGAGGATACGCAGCTATAGAGATAATTTAATCTCAATATCTAGCTCCTCAAAAGCAAGAAAGGTGTGTATCTAGTTTTTAAAATTGCATAACGTTTGTTTGAAAAAACAATTGAAGTGATTCCAAGTGCATATTTTGGAATTTTTATCGATATTGGGTTCTATAATGCCTCCAAAAAATAATTCCATACCCATTAATCCCTCAAAAAGCTATACTATGACGCATGAGGAAGAGTTACGGTATGAGATATCAAATTACGATACCAAGTGCAACAAGTTTTGATCTTACGAAGAGAAATTGAGAGAGCGAAATATGGTTTAAAAGCGATATGGAGGCTACGTTGGATGGTTTTGAAGAATCAAATAATAGCAAATATGGATGATAAATTAGTGGAAGATCATCGAGCATCAACAACAAGTTCTCCAACTCTCAAAGGATAACCCAACTTTGGTGCGAAGTCTAATGAAACAACGGAAGATCAACATCACATCGAAAGAAGTTATGAAGCGATCATAGAAACAAGAACTCGACAAGTACAATCAATTTCGAGTGCCTCGGCAAGTGGAAGAACTTTCTGTAAAATATTTCACATGGGAGGATGAGAATTTTATACGAAGCATCAAGAAATAATCCAAGCGTTGAGGACAACACTTGTTTGAAGGAGAGGGGCATGTTAAGTCCCTATATTAATAGTGTAGCCCCTTATTATGTTAGTGTAGCCCCCCTTATTGTTATTATTACTGTAACCCCCATAATGTTATTATTGTGCCCTTACATTATTGTTAGGTTGGCTAGGATTACATTGTGGCCCCATGGACTCCTATATGTAGAAGGAGGTTTTGTTCATTTGTATCATCAGATTTTGTTCATTTATGTAATGTATTGGAGGTTTCCCCCTCGAAGTGGCTTATTTCTAAGGCGTTGATATCTCTTCTTCTATTTTTTGGGTAGTTTACACAACGAAGAAATATTTGGGGTTGGTGCCTCTTGCAAGTTGGTGCTTGCATAAATCCAGAAGTTGAAAGTTGGTGCTTGCAATAGTCAACATGTGTTGATTCGGTTAGTGTGGTAAACGGATCAAGTGTCTACAAAGAAAGGAGTTGGTCCTTCTTGCTTCAGTGAGTGATAGAAAACAATCTAAGGTAGTTGGTGCTTCCTGTGAGTGGGTGCTTACAAAGAAGGATGTAATAGAGTAGGAGCTCGTACTTACATCATAATAAAAAACAAGTTTGGGTGGTTTTTTTTCGAAGGGTTTCCATGTTAAATCCTCTGTGTCATATGGGCTTATTGCTCATGGTGTTTGTGTTTATGTGTTGATTTTATATCGTTGCCACAAGATATGTTTTTGATGATGTCTATGGTTGGTAGCCAAGTTTAAATTTTTTAATACAAATTTGCATAGAAGTTTAAATTAGCCTTAATAATTATGCACCCTTGCTTTAAGTATTAAACATTGTTTCTGAAAACAAGTAGCTAGTATGATTTGATCTCCAAGTGTGTCAATCATCAAAGGAAAATTGATTTCCCTCTATTTATATGAGTCTAACCAAGTCGATTTTCCCTAAAATTATTTAAAATCCTTAAAACAATATTAAATCATGATTATAATGGGTGACAAGGCAACCCCCAAAGATATCCAAATCGATTATTTAACATAAAATTATTCCTTAATTAACCAACATGTGTGAGTTAATTGTCATCCAAGAGTGACACCATCCTTCAAAAAGTGTATCTATCATGAAAATTGCAATATATGGCTCCGAGGATGCATCTAATTCCAAAATCCATGTGTTCTCATCAAATGGATGTCTAATCATTAAACGAGCTTCCTCGGCCCAACATCATTGATAAAGGTTCCCATGTCATTCTCGAGTGATCAAGAAGATGATGTCAACATGTTATGGCACAATGCATCATGGTGAACAATATGCAATACCCTACAAAAGGGGTCCCATGTCATAATGATCATCAAATATCCTCAAAAACATGGAAATGTCCTTGAGGTAAGGTGTAATTCCATCCTTAGAGTGTCTTTTAAAATGTTCCTTCTTGGAAAATCCTAAAATTTTGACTAAATTTTTGAGTTTATGTTGAAGTTTTTCAATGATACTTTTTGTCGAATAATTTTCTTCTTTACTATTGTAGGCAGGTCTAATATGTTCTAACACCACTATCTTTTATGAAAGGAATTTCACATTAATATCATCATTTTTTTCCTCAATCCCATTTCTTCCTTAAATGCTCGAGAAATGCATATACAAGTGGCAAGAAAAATGTTGATATAAAGGTAATGACATTAAAACTAGAAAGCAGTCATATAAATTAGTTTACCGATATTTTTTTCTTTACGATGAGAGAAAGATAGGAGACCCTGAAAAATTTCTTCAATAATAGGCTTGAATATTGGAATTCTTAAGCAAAGTTATTAAGGTGTATGAAAATATATGTATATCAACTTCCCTTCGGTAAACTACTTTCTAGGAATGACACGAAGGCACAAGTTAACGGATCAAAATTCTTATCCCCTTGAAGTCTTCTCTTCGGTAGTTTGCATGTGCATGGATGGAGATAGATATGAAGGCATCCAACAAACTAGATTCCATGACACACTCAGAACTATGGTATCCTGACACTTAACATGTCCCCTTTATATGATGACTCAATTCGGGCTCTTTATGAGTGACTTAGAAACATGCACATGTATTTTTTAGGCACAAAACACGATATAAACATGTCCTCTAATGAGAAATACAACCCAAAAATTAGCGGCTCCTCTGTAACCCGGATAAAGTGTTTTGATTACATTTTTCCCTTTAGGGATTTCGACCCAAACCCGAGAAATTTTTTCCATCTAAAGAAAGAAGAAGGACTCAAGCTCTGTGTTTTCTTCGGGAAGTTGTTTAAAAAAAAAGAGAACTCGTCCCCTTCAACATATGAAGCTCGGTTACAAAATAGACCCATTGGATTGATATTGTGGTTTAAACTCTTCATGGATATCTTAAATTTGTCGAAAATGTGATAAACACATCAAAAACATAAAATCATTGATAACACGTCAATACCTCGATGTCTCTATAAATCATCTTCTCCTTTGAATCCTCATGGTGAAATCTAAGTGATTCCACTCCTTGAACCGGTTAGGCGTATGGTTTCAACATTAAAACCGGCTATGGTGGTTGGGGTTTCCCGAACCCGAATTCCTCTCGAAAAGCTCTCCAAGGGACCTTTCTCAAAAACACAAGTGAATTAATGAGGAGAGACCCCCTCATTTCCCTTTTTGTAACTCACTTACCTTTTCCTCCAATTAAATATTAAAAGCACTTTTCCTTTCTTTATTTAATAAAGTGACTTTTATAAACTGAGTAAAGTCACTTTTAATGTAGGAACATGCTTAATTCGCCTCTATGGTCACCTTTGGCCACCTAAAGCCCCTTCTCATCATCCTTTGCCCTATAGATATTTTTTTCTTTGATTCCAACAAGCTATTACCCTAAGGTGTTTATCGAGTAATGGGCACAAAACAACACCTTAAGCATAATTAAAAATATTCCTATTAATAACTTTGTTTTACGGAAATTAGAATACGACATAACCAAAATCACTTTGTGCGAATTGATCCTAATGATGAAATGAGTAAGATATCTCAATAGGACCCAGTAGAACTCCTCAAAACCCTCTGGGCCCACCAATAATGTAATCTAATTTACGCTGACCCTAACTAACATAATCTCTAGAGACTCTTAATCATCATAAGATAGTGTAAAAATTGGGGACATTATGATGCTCCCCTCCAAAAAATTGCTTGTCCTCGAAATGTCTGTCCTCATTACCTTTGCACAAGTCGATCGATTAATACCGGGGGCCCGGACCATCCTAATCATCGTGAAGCATTCCTCGCTCTCACCGGCTCCCCAATAAGGCATAGACACCAGGCCCTCTACATACTACCAATAAGTATAGTGTCCCAAAAATGCAAAATTTCGACCAACTCCTCAAGAAGTTTCTCTACGGAAAACCAATCCCATGTACCTCAAGATTGAACTCCTAAAAGTATGATCCAACTCTTGTTAAAAGGTTCATCATCAGGATAAGACTAACACAAAAAGTAAATCCTCCTTTGATATGATTAATGAATTGCTTAGAAGTGAAACGCTCTCATGACGGAAGTCCAATGGAAGATGCGAGTGGTCTTCCCTATAAATACCAACTCACCCATAATGGTAGCTAGGTTTTCAATACTTGTAATGTTAGGGTCCCATGCTAATCCCAAAGGAAAGTAGATTTTTATTACGCCCTCGATCATAACTAATTGTTGCGGTGAATTCTGCTAATTGTTGAGGTGCCCATTTGTGCCTCATCACTAATCCTGTGTCAACCAATTGATGGACACCTTGTATCATGAATCAATATGACACATGTTAAAATTTCCTACTCCTACCCTAATCACCTGATGAAATTAGTTATCTCATCCATGTGTATACCCAATTACTACATGGGCCAATATTGCTTGTAAAATAGGCCTACCATCCCTTTTCCCCATGCTCGTGTGATGCCTCGAAATGTCCCATCAAAGGTGTGTCATGAAAAATCTCTCCTTATCATCTCCCAGTGTGTACTAAGGGTAGGAACATACATTGTCTTTGCGGTGAGTCAAACCATCCCTAATCATGTATCTGTACGACTCTTGACCATTTACCTCAATAGGTAAGTCATTCTCCTATCCACGATGCATTGTGTCCCGGCCAACCATCTCGGGTGACTCCCATGTGTCCTACTATATGTGATGAGAGCATCATAGAACAACAATATAAGCCTTTTCAATAGAATATATAATTGGAAAGTAGCCAGATGCATGGGTCAATCCTAAGGGCATGTTCGAGAACATATGTATATCCAAGGGTAGTCCTATGAGTATCATGTTCTACGACGATGATCATGTGATGTTGCGATTGAAGATCACATTTCAAGGAATGGAAATGCTCCTTGACTCTCATCATCCACTCATCAATATTGGGTAAGGCAGGCCCATTGGTATGCTTGGTGTCCCAATCGTCAAATTCTCCCCAAATCGTGCTCCGATGTCTTGTTGTGCGACACCATACACCACCACATAAAACCATGCATCATAGTACTCCTCTACATACCTATGCACAACATGGAGTATCACTTTGTACCCCACTTTGGGTATCATCATATGTTAATGACGCACCTGTATCGTACGGTATCTGCATGCCCTAATGTATCTTCCACCCTTTGCTAGTGGACCCACTATGATGTGAGTCATATCTACTTCTTTGTCCTAGTATACCTAAGTGGCATGACTCCTCATGTCGATAGGTATTTCATTGCTATGTTGATCCTCGGTGTCTCCTATGCCCAATACATCAGTGGAAGAGCATTATCCCCATATATTGTTATGTCTAGTAAAATACAAATTCCATCCCATCTAAATAACTCTTGTTGAGGCATGTTGACCCCTACAACCCCATGCATGAACGACGTGCAGAGACATCTCTTGATGTTTGCACACTCCTCCAACTAACCAACTCACCACTAACAACGATCGAACTGCGGTGGAGGTGTGAAGGAACGTGAGTGTTTGGTCATTGCTTCAATCACCATGTCGATGTCATGGTCATCCTTCACACACGAGTGAGAAGATTGAAAACCCCACCTATATCCCAATGCCAATGGTCTCCATTATCCACTCCTCATGTCAACTAAACCTAGATCCCGAGATGGATGTATCCTCATGTTAAATATATTTTTCTCCACAACCCATGGGTGTATAATCGAGAAACCTTTGAAACATACTTCTCTACATGTGCCAGTTCATTCGGGTGCTCCTCGTGCTCCATTATCACCATAGACTCCTCTCAAATCATGAGTGCCTCTAACATCCTCTTGTATGATGATTTCCATATTTAGCTGATTTGTCCCGTTATGGACGATGAAGAGCACACATAAATAAACTCCATACAAAGTTTCTCAACCTACAACTTATATTATTGAAGGGCCATCTAAGTGCTCTTGAGGACTCATGGGTAGTCTCAAGCTCATTTGTAAGCCTATCGACTTCCTCCTCTCTCCCTACTAGTGCATCATGATATATCTTAGCAAGCACAAGTAGGTGTTATATGTACGAGATAAGTTATAGATAGTTGGATTTCAACTCTACCAATGCCTTTATGAGGGTCTAAAAATATACAAGTGAAGTCTCTCCTCCCTAAATTGTTATGTGCCACTACAATTCTCCAACGATAATATGTCACCAATACTAGTGTGTCATCACTGCATGCCTCGTGGCTACCCTAATCTTGTTTGCGTTCAAATCCAATTGGTTTCCCAAGATTTATGCATAAGTAGGCTTGTGAGAAGCATTTTCCTCATAAGCGTGGGTTTGGAGTTTTACATTCTCTCGATACCTATGTGTTATCATATTTGCACGCCTCTTGGGAATCATCATTAATTTCCATAGCCTCATGAATATCTTTATACTCATAATCTAACTCAACAATATTGCTAGGTGATGACAAGAATTTTGTAGCAATTTTTGACTCCCATCCCAAAAACTTGTACCAACATGTTGGGGGTGGATGTTGTGCTAACTTCATATTCAATGGGTATGGCTTTCCCAAATTCATCCTAGGAGGTTTGGTCGTGGTCTTCACCTTTAACTATAGGTGTTGTCCCTTGTATGAGTTAATACTTTTATCTTATCTTTATACGGGCTTATTATTTTCCTTTGGGCTCCCTTGATCCCCTTACTTCTTGGTCCTCGGCTACCTTTTCATATTTGGATCTATTATTCCTTTTTGTATTCCACGGAATTTATACCAAACCCATGCTTCCTTAATGTATATCACCTTTGCAAATTTTTGTCACAATTTTCATATTTTTTGGCAAATAGTTCTTCTCGACTTGGAAGCATTTTTCCCTTGTTATAATCTGCCTTTTAAACCCAATAGTTGTCCAAAGAACATGCTTTAATACCATTGAAATGTTCCTTCTTGAAAAATCCTTAAATTTTCCAATAAATTTCTAAGTTTATGTTGAATTTTTTCAATGATACTTTTTTTCAAACAATTTTCTTCCTTATGGTTGTAGGTGCGAGTCTGATATGTTCTAACATTAGTTTTTATGAGAGGCATTTCACTTTAATAGGGACATTTTTCCTCAATCACATTTGATTCCTTAAATGCTTAGAAATGTATATACACGTGTGCATAATGTTGATATAGAGGTAATGAAATTAAAAGCTGGAAACGAACAACCATATTAATTATTTTACCAATATATTTGTTTCGTTATAGTGAGGTAAGATAAGGAGAACCTAGAATATTTATTCAATAACATGTTTGAATACTATACTTCTCATAACAAAATATTAAGGTGTACAAAAATATATGTATATCGGCTTCCCTTCTAACGTTCCTTTTGAGGAAAGACACAACACACAAGTTAACAAATCAACATTCATATCCCCTTGAAGTCTTCTCTGCGGAACTTTTTGCATGGGGGATGGAGAGAGCTAAGAAATCTAAAAAAATATATTCCACGACCTACTTATAACTATGGTATCCAACAACACTTAACACGTCTCATACAACTAGAAAGTGACTCCATAATTTGGGCTCTTTAGGAGGTAGGTTCAACCACACGCACGGGAATTTTTGTGGCACAAAACAAGATATAAACCTATCCTCTAATGGCGAAATATGACACATAAATTAATGAATCCTCTAGCAACCAAGGTAGAGTAATTTGATTCCTTTTTCCCTCTAGGGATTTCAACGCAACAAATAAAATCATCCGGCAAGAAGAAGAAAGGACTCGGGCTACGTAATTTCTTGAGAAGTCATCCAATAGCCATGACTAAAACTCATCCTTGACTATATGAAGTTGAGTTACAAAATAAACCACTAAATTGATATTGAGGTTGAAACTCTTCATGGGTATCTTCTATTTGTCGAAATATGATAATCACAACATTAGAATGTAAAATCATTGATAGCACTTCAATACCTCAATGTCTCCTACAAATCTTCTTCTTCTTTGAATCCCAATGGTGAAATATCGGTGATTTCACTCCTTGAACTAGTTAGGTTGTATAGTTTCAACACTAAAACCAACTATGATGGCTAGGGTTTCCCAAACCCTAAACTCCTCCCCAAAAACTCTCTAAGAGCTCTTTTCTTGAAAACAAGGAAATTGAATGAATGAGGAGATACCCCCACATTTCCCCTTTTATAACTCACTTACGTTTCCCTCAATTAAATATTAAAAGCACTTTTCCTTCCTTTATTTAATAAAGTGACTTTTATAAACTAATTAAAAAGTCACATTTGTCGAACATGCTTTATTCACCTTTGTGGTCACACTTGCCACCCAAAGCCCCTTTTCATCATCCTTCCCTATAGATATTTTTCCTAGATTCGATGAGCTATTGCACTAAGGTGTTTCTCCAAGTAATTGGCTTTGAAACAACACCTTAAGCATAATTAATTAAAATATGTCTATTAGTACCTCATTTTACGAGAAATTATCAGAATGAAACATAACCAAAAGAAAATCATGTGCAATTGATCTTGATGGTGAAATATGGTAAGCGATCTTAGTCGGACCCCACATAACTCCCGTAAAACCCTTCGGGTGCACCACTAATCTAATCCGGCTCTTGTGACCTGGTTGACATAATTTCTAGAGACTCCTCCTAATCTCATCACAAGATAACGTAAAAATTGGGGACATAACATCTTTCCATTTCTAGGGTACGTCGCACTTGAAGGTAATGTTTTGGCTCTAGTAGATAGTGACAAAGGTGTCAAATATGGGCGAGGGTGTATGTGATTATTTCAAGCCATCCCAGTCAACACTCCTCGACAAGTGCTCAACGTCCTCCATCAAAGTGTATTGGTTCATCAACTAATGGGTTGGATATCCTCTTTAAAGTGCTAAAGAAGCATTATACAAACCCTTAATGGACGGGAGTTTGTACCTAGGATCAAATATCTAACACATACTCAAAGTATCGAGTGAGATCAACATGATGGTTGTAGGAACCATAACAATATCTAAGTGGGCCATATTCAATGTTATAGGAATCAAGAATTCTATTGACATCATCTTCAAATGTTTTCCTATCTTGTGGGTTTACCTGAGAGTTACATTGCTTAGGCATGGGAGGGTTATTACATGGCCCTATTAGATGCTTGAGCTCTAAGGAGGAACAATTCATAGGTTAACCCTTTCATAAGATAGGTGTATGTGATGAGTGTTATGGATTTGGGTGTACTTCATGAATGAATCCATAATCTCATGCTTGGTTATATCCAAACCATTATCCATGAGTACTTTTGTATAGAGCACTTAACTTTCCAAGATACCTTCCTCGCCTTCGTTTTTCGAAGCGCTCATATTTCCTTTTTTCTCCTTCACATAGCTTGTTTAACAAGCTTCATTGATCATCATGTGATAGTGAGATAGACCCTTTTAGTGATGAGCAATTTATTACTTCATCGGGGTCGGAATGTTCATAGAGATTTCCTTTTACTCGATAGGAATGATATGCACGGATACTCTTGGGAATGAGTGGGTATATAAGAGGGGATATAGCTCAAGCTATAATTTCACTATTTCTTGTTTTACATCCCTTTCCATTCTTTCACATTTTGACATTTGTCTTGCTCTTTCTTCTCTTGCAACTACATCGTTTGGTCTAAAATGCGGATGCAAATTATAGTTTTATTTACTATCAATCCGGGTAAGTGAAATTAGAGGATCATCCAAAATATATGGACTTAGAGACAAACTAAACTAAGCTAGGTGAAGAAATGCCAAAGCTCCCTTACGAGGAGGTTTTCATTAGGATCTTCAACACCTATTTAGTTATTTAATCAAAATAGGAAATCTAAAGACATTGTGATAAGTGTAAAAAAATTTAAGGCTCCCTTATAGGAAATTTGTTCATTAACTCTTCTAATCATATTAATGAGTATTTATTTAAACTAATGAAATTAAAGCATTTAAACCTAATTATGATTGATTGCATGAAATGTGAAAGCTCTCTTACAAGGGCTATTCATTTATATCTCAAGCATATAAATCATAAACTTAAACTAATGAAATCAAACATTAAATAACAAATTAGATTTATTGAAGGAAAGCAGGTAATACTTTCTTATGAAAGGTCATTCGTGTATTCCAAACATATGAACCTAATAATTTTAATCTAATGAAATTCACAAACAAACATAAAATAAAAGCCTACTAAAATGAGAAAGTGTACTTGCTAGGCAATGAGGATCCTTCTAAGGATTCACGAAGCACACAAAAAGAAAAGTCAAATGTAGAGGATCAAAGAAGCTCCTTCTTGTTATCATCAATTGCAAATTGAAATTGCAACCATTACATTGATTCTCCAATCTAACTTCTCACTACCAACCTAAGATTAAGACTCAAGATTATAAATGAAGCAGATAACACTCCTATTTATACAAAAGCTATGATAACAAACTCATAAATGTAAATCCAATATTCCCTCCTTTGACCCCACATGTTCTCAACCAATGGTGACACATAACCTATCCTCCACGAGGTCCATGATCTCCTCAAATTCGAATTTGAACATAGAGTGCCACATGAGGTGCCTAGGAAGCTTCTTTTGTACCTACACATGTCAAAAAACTCATTCTAATTGTTAGGTATAAGTATAAGCATATTATTTTCTAAATTTTAACCACAAATCCACTTTAAAATGTTAAGAATTAATAAACTTTGGAAAAGCATAATTATAACCCAATAATGAGGTAAATGTAATGATGTGGAGGTGGAATGAAGGTGACATGAAGGTAATATGGAAGTAATGTGAAGGTATTTGTGAATAATGGAGTGAGAATAGGGACTATTTTGAGACCCAACATACCCCCAAATATTTGAAGGTATTGCATGTCCTCATGCAATCATATTACATTAATTTTTGATAATTGAGCTTTGGCTTAAACTCTGCATGATATCATTTACTTAACTTTTTTGCAGTGTTTTTGATGAACTACAACTTGGTTGGTTCTTGTGTTTCAACCATATTTTGTTTGTTGCATTCAATTTAAATGTATGATCTTTGCATATTGATAATGTGATTTTTATTGTGGAGTATTTTTTGTTGGAATGCATCATGGTTGGTTCTTGTGTGACAACCATGATTTTGTTGGCATCAGGTATCTTTTAGGTACTTTTGAAAAGCCATTTATATGCTCATGATGATGTGTAATAGTAAATATATTTTGAAATTATGTGGGCTTTTAAATGTGATATGAATGTTTTGAATGTTATATGAATGTGAATGTATTTCCCCCTTCAGGTTTGATGGTTTTAGCAATTTGACAAAATGATGAAAGGAAGTGAAGTTTTTCCAAAAAATTATCATTCTAACTTTTCATGGAATTAAATGGTTAAAAGTTTGAAAATATCATACCTTAACACCTTTCAAAAATGAATGAGATTTGTGCACGTATGGGCGCAAAATTATATTCATAGTCTTCTTTACTTGGTTGTGAAAATGGTGGATGAAATCGAAAAGTGAATCTTTTATTGTTGTTGCATGTTTTGCCTAAATGCGGTATTCTTGGATCTTCTGGCAGATATTCGAGTCTGCTGTAAATGCAGTTGAAAATGTATAAGGCTTAGAAGGTATACAAAATTCATATTTTACACTTTCCCCCGGCCTTATTTATTGACTTGTCCTCGAGTCATTTACATCAAAGGCGAAAAGTAATGATATTAATTCTACCTCCTCTGCTACAAAATGATTGGTCTTCAAGTCTTCAACGCTCATTGGCACAATTCTTGTCATGTGAATAAATGTTTCGGTGTTGAACATAACAAGACATTTTTAACTTAGTGGCCATTGATGGATGCCACTAGTCAACTTATGAGCTCCCATATTTAATGAGGATGAGAGTCAAGATGCCCGAACACATCTTTCTAAGTATGAATGAATTTGTTGTTATCGAATACTTAGAAGATGCGATGAACAAAGGGACATTGATTTATTCCTTTTTATCGGCATGATAGCTTTCCCTGTAAGGCATGCAAGCTTCAAGGTGTTTTTAGAAAAATATTTAGACACAAGGACTATGGACTCAATGGTGTATGGAAGCAAGGTTTTTATTTGCAAGTGTAGGAAAAAGAGCGTGATGAATATGTAAAGTGGACCAAAATCTTGTAGATGAGCTTTGTTGGTTTATTGGTGGGTTACGATTGAAGAAAACGTAATGAAGTGTATGTGGTAATGGAAAATGGATAATGACTCTTGCTAGAAAAAAATGAATTATGGCATGCAATTTCTCAAATATAGCAAATCTGCTCTTTAATTTTGAATTTTGCTGCTAAAATAGGCTGAGTTTGACTAGCGTTGACCAGCCACCTATAAACGTTGAATTCAAGTGTGGATAGGTATTTCACCATCCTTGTACATTTAGGAACAAACCCCGGCTCTTTGAATTTTTCTAATCTGTCATGCAACATGTCAAACCATTAAGCTATTTCAAGAAGTTGCAAGAACTTGTAATTTTCTGGAAATTTCCTTTATGATAATGGTGGTTCTTTAGAATTTCTCATGAAATTAGTCTTGGAAAGACCAATTGTCGTCGCAATTTAATCTCCTTAATGATCACTTGATTATCTTGTATCTTGCAAAAAAAACTGTGGAAAAACATAAGTGTGTTCAAGAAGAAATGGCCATTTCCTTCATGATTCTTACGCAAAAATTTAGTACCAAATAAAGCAGTTAAGAAAAAATCAAAGTGTTGAAATTAACTCAATTCATGATATTAGTATCAATCCATTCTTAAAGAAATAACCATGAGAAGTAAATTTACTCCATTTGTTTTTGTCGGTAACTTTTTGTGCATATGGCGATAAGCTTGGCATTATGGATTTGTTATATCTGCATATTAGTATGTTATATAGCATACAACAATATGAAGTTTCCATGCAAATTACCATTCAACTAAATAAATTTCATTTGCACTACGTGAATTCTAAGCAAAGTGGTTTTTTTTTTTTCTTTGTACCAACTCTTACCGATCTTAACCAATTCTTGTGATTCTCATTATTCTCTCAATTTGCATACCACCAAACTTTTGTTTTATGTAATATCCTTCTATAATTTATCATGCCAATATTCACCCTTTCAATCCTTCAAAACAATACTGTCACAAAACACATAACAATTTTATTTTATTTTGTATATATATATATATATATATATATATATATATAATGATAACAATTATAACATAACAATAACAATCATAACCTAACATGATAAAACAATATATTGATATATTAATACAATCATATATTAATATATATCCTAACAACATAACAAACATTAAATAACAATTAAATAACATAACAAACATTAAATAACAATTAAATAACATAACAAATAACAATTAAATAACATAACAATTAACAATAACATAACAATTAAATAACATAACAAACATTAAATAACATTAAATAACGGCTATATTAATACAATTATAACTTTAACAACATAACAAATATTAAATATATACAACAAGTTACGATTAAAAAATATAACAAATAACAACAAAATTAAAATTTAAAAAAAAAAAAAAAAACAACAACAACAACAACATAAAAATTAAAACAAATAACAAAAAAAAAACGTAAAAACGCAACACAACAAACGTGGCTACATTCAATTTTTGGAAATTCAATATCCGGCCTTTGATTTTTTTTTTTTTTTTTTTTTCGAGATTCGCGCATTTCACAACAATCAAAATATGTTTTGTGAGCGTTAGAAAGTTAGTTTTATACGGATCTCTCATAAAAACATGAGAGGTGAAATGACGCGAGCATTTGAGCTCGTTTGTTGATATTGCTTTCGAGAAAATCGTATGTGACTGTTGCACTTGCGAGAATGGCGGAAACGATTGAGCGAGATATTGAGCTTTGGTTTATCATGGGAAGGTTAAGATAAAATGGCGACCCCGAAGCCATTACGAGAAGAAATTTAATGAAAAATTTGAAGACAACGAAGGAGATCGGTACCTCTCCACCTGCCCTTAACTCGAAAGGCCCACAAAATCCTCCAAAATCCATAAGAAAATTGGGCTTTTTGAGAAGAATTTGGCTTTAAGTGGAATGAGCATGGGGGATAGCACCAGATAAGCTGAACCATGATTTTTGTTACTAAATCAGACGGAAATATCAAGGATGCATTTTTAGTCGAGCAAATGGGTTAAATACATGGTGGCAAGGATAGAATCGTGGTTTTGATTTTAGAGCTTTTTCTTCAATTCTAATTCCAAATTTCTAGTCGAGACAAACACAAACAATTAAACTAAAGTTGGAATTCCAAAGTGCCAAATGTTCGAAGCTCGGATCCGTTCATCTTACATTACTGACTTTGAATACTCCTTAGTAGTTGAGGGAAAGGTTCAACCCGGACTAAACGAAGCCTCTTAGCGAGAAGAAGATCATGAATTCCCATTATTATTGATGTTATTGATGTTATTAATATTGTTCTTGTTGTTGTTGTTGCACTTACGTATTATGGGGTTTCAAGGGTGTTAGTACATGAGGCTTCTCGAGTTCAAAGTCTATGCTTGGTAGTTCTCCAATTTGTGAAGGCCTCTCGGGATGCGAGGGCATGAAAAATTTCAAATCACGACCGATCGACTCTATCCATTTCTTGAGATCTCCCTCGGTCACCTGGGATAGGTTAGGTGACCTTACGACCTCAATTCCATGAATGCCTTGAGGGTTTGATAGTCCCTTGTAGTGCTTCCTCTTTGCATTTTATGTGACCTTACAAAACCCTTGTCTATACTAAACGGAAGCCCAGGGCTCACCCTGGTTGTGAATGACCATTCATGTAGGCAACGCTTGTTTCATCTCCCCCGCGAGACGTTCTCTGAGCGCTCATGAAAACCACATGTACATGTTCTCCATGTCATGTTAGATGAGAACGGTCAAGCGCAGGTCCGACTTGTCGAAGACAGCACGGGTACGACGAAGTGCCAGAGGAAGGGTTGGCGCCAAGCATTCTTTGCCTTGTCGGTCGGGCGGAGCTTGGGCGGCGAAGAAGAACCGAGACGCCGAGATCGAATTCACCCATCGTACACACTTGCGGCTCCGGGTGCCGCACTTAAAGAGAGTTCAGCAAGCCCTCGGTTAATTGGATCCTTCTGGGTGCATCACGAAGGGTTCCTCGTCTGGCCGGGCGAGATATGAAAATCTAGACGTGGTCCTCGATTTGGTAGGTTTAACGGTTGGCCCATATGCGTATTTTTTTGGGTTTATTTCATTATTATTATTTTTTATTTATTTAATTTTTTATTTGTTTATTATTTTTTTATTTTGTTAATGTTTTTATTATTTTTATTTTTTTTGAATGAGTTTGTTTGTTTAATGTTTGGTGCACGTTTTATTTTTTGTTTGTTTAAAAAAAAAAACTATGTGTTGAGTTGTTTTGGATAGCTATTTATTTATTTATTTATTTTTAATTTTTTTTGTAAATGAGTTTGTTGTTTTATATTTTAGAAATCTAAAAAAAAATTGAATCTTATCACAAAATAATACAGAGAATAATACAAAAGAAGATTTTTTTTATTAGGACTCAAACGATCGATAACGGATACGAAATTAAATTTAGGCAAGATTTTTTATTATATATATATATTTTTAAATAATTCAATAGATTTTCGATCTTACGATCGCTCGAAGCGCGAAGATCGCACACTAATTTCTTGAATTAATTTTATTTATGCGAGTTCGCATGGATGGATAATAAACATAATCAAGATTTGCGACAAAACCTTGCATTGTCTATCTTTAACGATGTCGCGGGGGCGTTTTAGACTCTCGGAAGACAAAATTTCTAATAATCAAACTCATGGCTTACCGTCGTCTGATATAGAAATGCGATGATGGGCTTGACTCTTCTTGTGCCATGAATTTATTCATGTATTCATGATGATTTTATTTTTATTTTGAAAACAAGACTAAAAACTTCTAATGAGCTTGTTTTATTTTCCTAATTTATTCTATCTAACTTGCTTGAAAGATTTTTTATTTCCTAGGTAAAGAATGCTTCCAATGAAGCCACCTACGAATTAAGAATTTGAAAATACTCCACATCAGATTTAAAATTTTTACCTTAAGATTTGAAAGAATGTGAGTAACTTTATCTTATTCTTGGAGTTTTGTGCAAAAGGTTCTTTTGGAACTTGATCTTCAATATTATTCTTTTTCTCCAAAAAAGTACTTGGTTAACATATTCAAATTTCTCATCCATAGATGAATTAGTAAGAAATTGGGGTTTAAAGTGAATTTGAAACTAACTAAGTATGAAAAGAAAATTCAAAAGCTCACTTAAACTCCTTTATGAAGATCGTCTTGTCACCAGGTTTCACAAGTTAGTCCATAAAAAGAAATTGCAATAAAAATGACTTCCTAAGTCTATCTCTGAAATCATCCTCCCCGGCAACGGTGCCAAAATGTTTGGTCTAAAATGCGGATGCAAATTAGAGTTTTTATTTACTATCAATGCAGGTAAGTAAACTTAGGATCATCCAAAATATATGGACTTAGAGACAAACTAAACTAAGGTAGGTGAAAAAATGCCAAAGCTCCCTTACGGGGAGTTTGTTCATTAGGATCTTCAACACCTATTTAGTTATTTAATCAAAATGAAATCTAAAGACATTGTGATAAGTGTAAGAAATATTAGGCTCCCTTATGAGAGCTGTTCATTAATATTCTAATCATTTCAATCATCAAACTATTTAAACTAATGAAATTAAACACTTAAACCTAATTCGATTGATTGCATGAAATGTTAAAGCTCTCTTACAAGAGACTATTCATTTATATCTCAAGCATATAAATCAGAAACTTAAACTAATGAAATCAAACATTAAATAACAAATTAGATTCATTGAAGGAAACATTAATACTTTCTTACAAGAGGTCATTCAATAATATTCCAAGCATATGTACCTAATAATTTAATCTAATGAAATTCATAAACAAACATAAAATAAAAGCCTACTAAAATAAAAAAGTGTGCCCCAATAGGCAATGGGGATCCTTCCCGAGGATTCACAAGCACACAAAAAGAAAATTCAAATGTAGAGGATCAAAGAAGCTCTGTCTTATTTATCATCAATTGCAAATTGCAATTGCAACCATTACATTGATTCTCCAATCTATCTTCTCACTACCAACCTAAGATTACAAATCAAGATTAAGACTTAAGATTACAAATGAAGGAGATAACACTCCTATTTGTACAAAAGCTATGATAACAAACTCATAAATGTAAATCCACTATTCCCCTCATTTGACCCATATTTCTCAACCAATGGTGACACACATAACCCTATCCTCCATGATATCCTCCATAGGAGTCCATGATCTCCTCAAATTCGAATTTGAACATAGAGTGCCATATAAGGGTGCCTACGAAGCTTCTTTTGTACCTACACATGTCAACAAACTCATTCTAATTGTTAGGTATAAGTATAAGCATATTATTTTCTAAAGTTTAACCACAAACCCACTTAAAAATGTTAAGAATTAATAAACTTTGGAAAAGCATAATTATAACCCGAGTGATGAGGTAAATGTAATGATGTGGAGGAGGTGGAATGAAGGTGACATGAAGGTAATATGGAAGTAATGTGAAGGTATTTGTGAATAATGGAGTGAGAATAGGGACTATTTTGAGAACAAACATACATTGACCTTGAGTATATGCAACCCATTCTACTCATAGGACAAGTTCAACATTAGTGACATGAATGATTAGAAAACAACTAATCAAAATATTAGACACAAAATTAAGGTAATGATGACAAATGTTAAGTATGGATAAGATGGAATGCTACAAACGTTATCGGCTCATATTTGTGCCCCTCCTAGATAGTGAAATAAAGGCCCTAAGGAAGGTCAAATTGGACTAGGGGTAAGTGATAACCAGCAATGTGAAGCATGGTAACAAGTACACAACCAATATTGTTCCTATCATCCTAATTCAACCTATCATCCATACTAGAAATGTCATTAAACATCAAATGAAAGCACTTGAATGCAAAATTGGTTATTTTACCTCACAATTAATGACCCAATTTCATTAGATGAAAGCTATATGAATGAGCACAATAATCAATGGATGAGAGGCATTTGAGACTAGCTATCTATAGATCATGGTAGGGATGTTAAGTAGAAACTAGTATCATAAGAGAAAAAAATTCTCTAGGGTTATAGATGTGTGGGAGGGTAATATGGATCATGGATGATAATGCATATAAACATGGTTATGCATAACAACATCAAGTAACTTTGGGTCCTTTCAATTCAAATCATATTTATGGTTTTCATTCTTTTTGCAACATATTGAACATTATAGTGGCATCAACATCGAGATAGGATGAACAAGTTTTTGATATTGGAGGCTTGGAATTCTGCGAAAGCAAAGAAGGTCATGGGTTAGGCTACAACAACTATTGGGTTTCCAACTACAATGTTTCCCCTCATATTAATAATGGAATCCGAATGGGTAGTCAAGTAGTAGTGGAATCATACCTTGCACGGGTAGTTTGTGGGGTTTTTAAAGGACTATAGAGATAGGTCAACCATCGAAGAGATTAGGACCATCTAGAAAGACTCTAGAGGAATTCGTTAGGTTCTTAGGATAAAACTTGTTGTCATTGATTGAAAACACCACTTTGAAAATTTTGTAATTAGACACATATGTTGGCTACATTTTATAAAGTTTTATATTGTCTTGATAGGCTCTTCACATTTTCTATCACATTGTACATATAATGAAGGGATTCAAAAACATCATGGATGTAGTTTTGATGACATATAATATATTTATAATATCAAATTATAGCAATATTTTTGGAAAATGTGAAAACCTTAAACCTTATATGCGTGTATAAGTACACATACACAAAACATCATTGCCAACACCCATTTTGCCAAACTATGTTTTTAATTGTAGAAAAATGTTATGGAAAAATTATCGCGGTATACTTCTCTGAAGGTTACTTATATGGTAGTTGTCTTTCTCATTTTAGTTATTTCATAGCCTTGTACCATAGACACTTTTCTTGTTTGCAATATTTGAACCTTTGTTTTGTTAGTAAATAGTAATGAGAATCTCTACAGGAATTGGTAGCTTCAATAGATCATTTTTGCTACTATTACACCGGATACAATTATTCATAAATGGCACTAACAAGCTTGTTACAATATTTCTCGGAGACTTGGGTGGCGCGGTTGGGGAAACAAATTGTTCACCAAATACTCGAGCTAATATCCTTTAACAAATATTTTGGATATTCCGGTCATCGATCCTTGAAGTATTTTGTGGTTAGAATTCAATTACACATCATATTCCTCCTTCCTCCTTCATATATCACCCTATGTATCCATCTCCTAATTCATTTTTTGGCATTCTTGCTGCCCTATTAAAAATTGTATTGACAAACCACTTAACTATAATTTATTTTTACCTTGCTAAAGTCAAATTAACAAAGTATTTATTATGAAATACTCTTATATAAGCGATAAGGGCAAATCAATCACAATTATATATATATATATATATATATATATATATATATATATATATATATATATATATATATATATATATATATATATATATATATATATATATATATAATTTGGTATAGAATTGTGATTGATTTTTCCCTGTCGATTATCAACTTGAGTCACACTAGTCATATTTGAACAACACAACGATGTTATGGCAACATATTGGTTACCACAATGTGCATTGGAAGGAATTTAGCGTGGAAGAGAGGTAAAGTATCATTAAAGAACTAATTTTGTTTGCATCGTATAGGATTTTTGGACTTACATGTGTCTACATGCATGCTTTGGTTATAAGCCATGTGTCTCTTACCTCTAAACTAGCTTTCACAAAAATAAGCTAAAACTAGCTCAAATTTGAATGAAAGTATGATTTCCTTCTATAAAGTTAGCTACCTCTATATCAACATGGTGCATAAATTTTTATAACCAATTCCCTTTATGGCCTACCATAAAGGAAACCAAGCTATAAAGAGCTCCATATTATCAATAGAATGTATCATTGTTGCGAGAATTGTATGTAGGTTTTTATAGAAGTCAAAGCTTCATATGGAGTAAACCAAAAATAGGCTAATTGTCAATTAACATTAAAAACCATAATTATATAAATGAATAACATATCACAACTATAATTAAAAAACTGACATAAGACTTATCAAGCGAGGATAGGAGAGCTTTTAGGGTTGGATGCTTGAAGATCTGATTGTATTGCTTAATATTAGTTACGCATCTACTTCAATTATGATTAGATTAGAAGCGGTAACATGTGATTCCAAGATTTATTATACCCTCGACATAGTATTCCTTACCATCATCCCACCATTTTGAAACCTCTAGTAGGACACCAAATACAACTCTCCAACTAAACTAGCAACTTAGCTTCAAATATCATCAATTTGTCTAAGACTACTTAATGTTCGGCACCATTTTCTTGACATCATGGGTTGTCGGAGAAATTTAGTAAGTCAATTTAACCTAATAATTCAAAAATATTTAGTGTTTATAATAATGGGAAAAAATAGAATTGAAACTGACCTTGGTTATCCTATTCTTAATTTTCTCCTTAACAACCTATTTTTATTTATTGAGGATAATGTCCCTCCATAGATTCCACCTCTTCCTTGCTACCTAAGATAATTTTAACTAAAAATATATTCATTTTACCTACTCGGAAAAAATAAAAAATAAAATAAAATAAAATAAAAATAAAATAAAAATAAAATAAAATAAATAAATAATAAATAATAAATAAATTAATTAAATTAAATTAAATTAAAAATAAAATAAATAAATTCCACTCTAGTTAATGAGGAATAGGGTTTGGTGGCTATAAGACAATGAAGTGTGCCTTTTGCTTCCTGAACCCCTTAAAATATACGTTAGACATCTACGAAAAGAGGTCTTCCATTACATTTGGTCGATCAAAGAAAAGAGATAGTAGGACCCATTGAGGCTAGAAGAAACAAAGAGGGTAGCCACACAACCACATAGAATCAAAAAGAAATATATTGAAGAACTAACCATAGTTTGGTGTCCTAAACAAGGTTTATAAGATCCATGACCGACAAAACCCAAAGAAAAAATCACGGATACACGCTAACACGAAATGGGATGGTACTCTTTGATTTCATCGAAACCCAAAACCATAAATATCCCAAACACCAATAGCGAGAAAAATTGAGGTCTCTTCTCCAAGCCATGAAAATAATATAAAAATGAGGCTAAAATCACAAAATAAATCCCATAAACTATTTATAAAGAGCTGAAAACACCACAATTTCACTTCCAATAAATAGGTTCTAGGAAACTAGGGAACCAATACTAGAAATCCTTGTTGAAACTAATAGATTTTGGAATGCCCCTAATGCCAACCAACATAGTCTCCCCACTCCAAATAATATTCAAGCCACCACTCGATACCACGATTCTCTATGCAACACTCCACCCATGCTCATCATTGAATGGAAACTACATAGATGCTTCATTTTCCACTCTCACTATCATGTTTTCCCATCACAATGACGCTTGCATTGTTCACATCATACACCATAATGGCATCCTATGTCTATACACAAATCCCACCTTATAATACATCTTCTTAGTGTGTCATAGGGCACTCATGCAACACCTTGATATTGGTAGTCATTTTCTACTTGATTAATCTAAGAGCAATCCTTAGCTTGGTCTCTACAACATTGTCATTCTAGCGAAGCTCTAGGTTTATAGACTAAGGATCCACTCCTTCACTAGCTATCAATCAACTAAATTATTGGTTTCACAGTAGATATGGGAGGGAATGAAGGCGGGGATGAAGTTTAATAGAGAAGAGACTTGGTGGAAGTTGTTTAAGAGGCACTAGCTCTATAAAACCTTTTGGATTAGTTATGCACTACACTTTTTCCAATTGGATGATGATGAATGTGTCACATTCAAGTGAGAGTTGATGAAAACGATGTTGGAATGCCAATTCTAGACATTGGATCTGAGCTTAAAGCTCAATAATGTTGTTGTGGCTTTACCTAAAGAAGAGGTGAAGATAAATAATTATCCCAACACCATTACAAAGACCTTTACTCACCCCTACGGTGCGGGTTTAGCTGCCCCCATAAAAATTTAGCTTAATAAAAGTGTTAGGTCATCTTGACCAAATCTCGAGGGATATTAGGCTTGGCTTTAACACTATGAGGGAGGGATTTTGGAAGTGTTATTTGCAAGACATGCTTTATTCATTACCTTGTAGCTAGGCTACGTCTTGGGGACAAAGAGTGTAGTTGATCAACTCCTTTATGCTCTTCTTTATATCAACAAATGTCTTCTCTTTTCTTGTGTTGTTGCTTAATATTTGTTTTGGTTCAAATATGTAATCCATAAGAAACCAAAATACGGTACAAGTTGTGTTGATCGTAAGTTCTTAAAGGGTGAGGATCTCTAATGCTCTAGAATGAGGATGATTCTTTCCATGCATCTATTTGTCTACCTAAATAGGGTTGCATATGCATCCCACATAGAACTATTTTAGGGAAACTGTTAGCTATATTTTATTGTCCCTTCACTTTCTTTTTGCATATAATAAACTTTTAGATGGCCTTATGAAACCTCATTTAATTAGTCTATCTTAGGTAAGAGTTTTCTTTTTTCAGCAGCCACAAAAGTAGGAAACCTTAGACTAGAGCTCCATATTCAAATTTTCCCATATTGGAGTTGGTTTTGTTGGGATTAAAGGTTGTAAGGTTGCTTAACTATGAAATTCCCCACTTCTTTGAAGACCCATCATAGAATACATTCCCGATTTTGGCCTTGATTCATAGGATTTGAAGTGTGGTTATCTAGAAGGATGCACATCAAAGGAGACATCATTTGGCATACCTTCTTGACCACCCAAATATGAGATACTATTTGTTCATTAATGTTGGTATCAATCAAATACTATGTGTAAGCTAATAACCTCATTTAGAAAAAGAGCCTATGTTTCTCTTAGGATGGTTTTTTTTCCATAATGGCCTCCTGTTATTGTTAAACATCATCTTAGAAATGCATCAATGTGGCAACTATGACTTCCCATAAACAATGATTCTAAACCAATTTTTACTATTCCATCCATGCTTCATTCTATAAATGCATCGAGGAGCCAACTCTAACTTCACAAAAAATCATTATTCTCAACTAATTTTGTACTAGTCCAAACTTAGGATAGTTTCCCTCCATACCAAGGTTTGTTTGTTAGACTTATTGGCATATTTATTTCTTCAAATCCTACATAAAAAGGGCTTCTTTATCCATCTCCACCAAATTTTGGTTGTGAATTATTTACTCGTGAGTAGGGGATCCTTCAAACCTAAGCCACTAGCTCACTTAGGGAGGAAGAAAATATCCCAAGCTACGGGGCCATTACACTCCTTTATGGGATCCCCACTAAAGGAAGAATCTTTAGAGGGCATGGATGAATTTAATAACTTTGGCCATGGAAGCTAAATAGAGAACAAATACAAAGGCATACAATCTAGGAAAAACTTGAAAAGGTAATCTTTTTTAGGAGAGTTAAGAAATATAAGGTCTAGGAAGTGAACTTGGATTCCATCTTAGATAACAAGTCTTAGCATGACACATTTTTTGGACTATTATTAAAGGGTAGCTACGAGGTATTTGGAGTGAATGGTGTCTTTTTTGGAAGCCAAAAATTGTGAGAATATGGATGTGGGCTCTAAGGGGGTTATATTAAAAGAAAGCTAGATATTTACCATTATTGATTTTAATGTTAAAAGGCTAAAAAAGGTATCAAGTAAAAGTTTGAATGCATGTGCCCCTCGAGTATAAGGAGTCTCTACAAGCGATGTATCATTAACAAATTACAAACGAGAAAGGGGGTCAAAAGTTGGGGCATAATTTGATACCTTTTATATGACCATCCAAAAGGAGTTGTTTTGATGCTCCTTCCTAGAACTTTTGATACCAAGACAAACATAATTGGGGAAAAGAGGATCATTTCTGATACCTCGAGAGAGGGTTAGAGAATAAGGGGTACCATTCATCAAAATGAAGAAAAAAAAAGGTTAGACATGAGGTTTCAAACCCAAAGGATCAACTCTTGATAAAATATAGAAGCCTTCAATACACATTGAAGGAAGGTCCAAGCGAGCCTATCATAGGCCTTTGACATGTCAACTGAGCATCATACCAAAGGTTTTATTTATTTTTATGGAGTGGATGGCCTCATGAACCACATTACAACATTAATGATATGTTTTCCTTAAACAACCACCATGTTACGAGGAGATTATCTTAGACATAATGGGCATCAAGTGATTAGAAATTATTTTGTAAATAACATTACATTAAAGATTGATTGAAACTTAACTATGGTGCTTGCATCTTGTTCCTTTGGAATGAGGGTAATTAATGTTGAGTTGAAGTATTTGAGTATGTTACCATAGAATTTTGCAATTTAATCCACCTCGTATGCCTCCTTGCTAACCATGGATTAACAAGATTAGAATAAATCCATTATGAAACTATCTATACTTCGGCCTTGCGATTTGCTTGATGCCATTTTTGAAAATTGTTTAGGTAATCCCTTTGAAGGAGATGAAGTATAGTAGGTTGTAGTTTTTCTCTAGAGAAACCATGTTAGGAATCAAGTGGGCGTTGTGTTACATTGTGGTTTGATTATCCTCAACAAGATAATATAGAATTTGATTAGTGATCCCTTAGATATTTTCTCATATCTTGGTGTCTTTCCAAATTATCCCTGGTGGCTTATTTGAGGTTGGAGATGTGGTTGTGGTTGCATATATCAACAATGGAGTTGTGAAAAAATTGAAGTTTTGACCACACTCCTTGAGCTATTTGACTCTTGGTTTTTCCTCCTAAGAGTCTCCACTTGTTAGGATATAACATTTAACTCCTTTTGAATGTGGTACTATTGTTCTACACATTCCAACATCTAGAATTGTGGAATATATCTACTTGTAGCCAATCCTTTTCCTATTCAAAAAAATTATATGCGTAAATACATCATTGAAGACCTCCTTGTTTCATGTCATGTTGCACTTTTGACATACTTAAGCTTCTATTGGAACTAATACATATTAAAACTCATTGGATGAATAAATTGATCGCCTTAGGCTAAAAGACTAGGAAGGAAGTGTTTATGTTCTAGCCAAAATCACTTGAACCCAAATGGTTTCAAACACGATGAGAGGGTTTCATCCATGAGAGGCTACCCAAAAATGTAATAAGCTATGCTCTGATTTCATATTACATCTACATAAGATTCTTCAAAGAATAGGAAGTGGTCTAGTCTAGCTCTGATTTGTTGTGTTCCTCCATGTTTGTTGTTTCAAGTGTGACACCCATTGGATATTTGGATGCCAACTAGTCTAAGTTGGGAAATCATATATTTAAAGGCTAGGCTATCATTTTCCGGACTTTGGTGTCCACCCTTTTTCTTGTGTAGTGATATTATCATATTGAAGTCTCCCCACTATAATCCATGGTTTATCTAAAGATGAAGTTCTTGATGGTTAAAATCTATCTAGAAGTGGCCCTTTAGATGATGGGTTGACTAGCCTATTAACATTGGTTAGGTCACCCTTGACTTAAATTTAATAATTCTGTAATTTAATATAAAGGAAGCTATAAGAATCCATTAGATGTTTCTTGTAACCTTGGAATGATACCACCAAAGATGGCCAATCCTCCTGTGAACCTACTTGCACTTTTATCTTCAATGACATGGTCTTCATTTTAAACTTTGAGTTGTGGTGAAAGTACTTCTATGGAAAATCCATGGCTTAGCGAGAGTCAACCATTAGAGGCTTCTATCTCTTCCATGTTTTACTTTATTATTTTTTGACCTATTTTCATGTCTTGAGATTAGGTTTCTTTTTGGTATTTCGGTCTGCGATACTTTTGACTTTTAGACTCCCTTGTGGAATAAGACTTTGTATCACTTAAATTCATTACCTTTGAGTGAGTCTCATTGTACCTTTTGATATTGTTGATGTTTAGATGTTGCTATATATTGCTCTTTATGCTACTCTGTGAGGGTTAGCAAATCGATATACGGTTGTTATGTCTCCATGCCCTATTCCTCCTCCTATAAGGACATTCCTATTGTAAAATGGATAATGGAAACTATTAATATAATTTTCCTTAGCTTTAATATTTTCTTGTGAAATTATTAGCTTTCGTGTGTTTTTAGTTATATCTTTCACTTCGAACGAATATTAAGAACATAAACTACAACAATAGAGAGGACACAAATATTGAAACCTCATCTACGGAAAAACCCCTCAAGGGAAAACCTAAAACTATTCTCTTCTTAGAATCTACTTCAAATGAGATAAAAAAGACCCAAACCCTAAACTTGTACTTCTCTTAGTACCAGTAAGGCATTCTCAAGTTCTTCCTTGAATCTGAACCCAACTACTTTACCTTTACAACTTCGACTTTATGAGCTTCGATACTATTACTCAACTTGAAACTTCGACCACACCAATTTTTGGTCTTCTGACTTCTAATAAAACCCTAGATCAACCTCCTTTTGAGACCTTCCTATAGAAAGACAAATCCTCCTAAGTTCAACAAGGTCTAGATAAAGCATCCTTTCCTCAATTACAATATGTATAATTCGTCTTACGCAACTCAATCTTCGCGATTTCGGCCTCATACGGCAGCACTAGAAACCTAGAACTTCGGACGTGTGAGAGAGATAGAGCCCAAAAACATGAAATTATGCCCTTCCTTGGATTTCACTCTCCTTTATTATCTTCCCGATTATAGATCATACTTATTCTTGTGATATTGAACTTGTGGAAGAGTGTGTCCCAAATGAGGCCAAACTACTCCTTTATATAGCCTTATCGAGGGGTCGAATTCCCTCCTTTAGGTTGACTTGATATGTTGACTCCTTTAACTCATGACAATAAATCCTAAGACCTAAAAAACCCTAGAAACATGAATAGCACGCTTTTACCTAGAATACCATCGGTAATGAGCACTTAAACCCATTCTTTAATAATAATAAGTTTTTATTTTTCTTTTATTTTTTTGTTACATAGGATACAAATTTAAATTAGTACAACAATTATGAAGACAGAAACTAGTTATATTTCTCAACACTCCTCTTAACTAGGGAGGTATTCATAGTGTATAACCGATACAACATCATATCTCAAACTCAAAATTTCTCCCAAAAAGAGTCGGATTGATAAGCCATACTATAAGCATCATCGTTATGACCAACACTATCCACCGAGGCCTAACTAGACAAGCTACTTTAATCGAGAGCATTATGTTATAAGCCTTTACATGTGATACCACACTATATATACAAGGTACATACCCCATTCGGATGTGTACAAGGTATGTCCTTTTAGGAATACTCTTATCTTGGATCTCGATCTTGAGTCCTCAAAGGAATATCGGTCCTCTTCGTACTCTTCTCTTGGATACCTCTCACATACTTAAAGAGTGTCGATTACCTTTCTCGCTTTCTTGGATGTTATATCCTCAAGCAAACCACAAATGTTTATCCAATCCTCATCTATTCTCTCTTCACATCACTTGAAGAGGAGAATGCACATGTGATTTCCAACATCACTCCCTCTCTCAACAAAGGACATCCCTATTCTCATTCAATCTTGAGACCTATACAGAGACTCCCTTTACTCCCCTCTCAAAATCGGAAAGAGATCTAGACTTCCTTTCTATTTTGGAAGTCATCATCACAAGAATTACAACTTTGTCTTCATAATATTATCGGCTACAAATTCTTTATATTTGTCCACAGCTCCCTCTTTAAATGCATCATTTGAGCTTCATTTCTTTTAGGGTATCATGGAGCCACCTTCTCTTTCATCTTGTGACAAGAACAAGGCCAATCTTCTTGCTCATCACTTTTTTCTTTGCTATGAAGGAATTACATTGACCATTCCCAAACTTAAGTTGATCATGCTTCTTCTTGAAGGTGATATTCCTTTGACCTCCAGGTTATCTTCTCGCACAACTTGCCTTTAAATCTCCAGAGATGTCCATATCTTGACTTCACATTTTCAGTGCAGTATATCGAGCTTCCCTCAATATCCTTCATCCATACGGTTGAACTTGCCTGTTGCCATCATACTGTTCCTACAACATTATTCCAGGTAGAAAAAAATAATATGCTAACTATATAACCAATAACAATGAAAATCATACTTACCTCATCATGATGACTTTCTTGCTCCATGACACCCTCATCTCCTGTCTTTTCCTTCTTGCATTAGAAGTGCCCTAGGATCAAACTTGATTAGCAAGTTACAACTTTTTCTTTTAGATACCATCTTAGATGTTAATAATTATTATATATATTCTAGAGTAAGTCAAACCTTATTACAACCATCATATATCCATATTTCTAAGCATATTTTATGACCGACTTTCTTTCCATGATATTAACACATATGAATCTTATCCAAAGTTTTATGTCTAACGGGAATTCCTATGCTTTCATCCAATAATCTAGCTATCCATATATCTCACAAAGAGCCTATGCCACGACCCATTGCATTCTTTCATTCCTTTCTGATATTGATTCCACATTATGTGGAATGTCTACTAACCTTATCATGATGCTTTTCCCAAAGACCTTCCAAAAACGATGGTCTTTCCTTAATCATGATGATTCAATTAAGAAAGATGAAAACCTTTAACACAATGTTAGACAATATGCGGATGATAATTATGCAAAATGGACTATCTTCCCATACATCTAGATGATCTCTACAAAGCAACTTAATCATGTAAATTCTAGACATGCTACTATCATATGCTTCTTTTTATGATTTTATGCAAAACATGTTATCCTAAAAAAGAAGATTAATCTTAATAAAGAACCTTCACAGTCAATGAACCTTATTTAGTAGTAAATATCCTTCACTTCTTCCTTATTTTCCTTCTTCTCGGGTTCTCCTACCTCGGCTACATGAGCTTCACTCCTCTCCTTTCTCTTATTGTTAAGCGAAGCACTGGACAATCCCTCTTAAAGTGTCCAAACTCATTTCACTTGAAGCATTGAACCTTGAACATGTATTTTTTCTTGGACTTACCAAACTTTCCCTTCTTAAACTTCTTCACTGGGATAGAAAGCCTTGGGACCACTCATGTGATCGAATATCATCCTTGACCTTGATCCTTGATTCTTCCAAAATGCATTGCACCCACAACTCATCAAAGGGAGTTGAATCCTTTGGGTAGATGCTTGTTGCAAGTTGCTCCATTATGGTAGCAATGCATTTAGTACATAGATAGTTACTTCAAAATCAATAATTGGTTCCCCAAGTCCTTGAAATGGTCTTAGTTTGAGAGACTCTCGCTGTGAGAATGGATGCCAAATATTCATCCTTTGATTTCTTCATTTTATAAAATTTGTTCCTCAACGACATCTTTGTCCTGTTGTGCCCTACCGTGCAGAATTTCACTGACTTGTCATACATGGCCTTGGTAGTCTTCAAATTTGTGAATAATAGAACAAGAGAATGTTAATGGATTCCATTATGATCCTGTGTGCCCTTACTTCCCCTTTCTTGTATTTTCCCTGGATTACGGTGCCTTATGTTCTCGAGGTTCACATATTCCATTACTTCTTATTCGAGTAAGTATCAAATCAATTATTTTCTTCCATGCTAGATAGTTTGATGCCCAAATGGCTTATTGATATCCTTGCAAAAAGAACCCATATGACTTGAATATTCAAGCATGATGTAATAATATTCTACTTACTTGAGATCAAGATTCTCCTTGATGATGTGTTCAACTTTCTTTGATGCCTTCAAGATTCTTGAATAATCTTCAAGATGTCCCTTGGGATTCTTCCAACAACAACTCCCAGATCCTTGATGCCTTGTTCGAAGATGTCTTTGAAATATATCTTCTTTCGAGGAGAGATATCAACAATATTCTTGAAGTATTTCATTAATATTTTCCTTATATTTGATATTGTTAAAATTTGCAACAATAAACGGTGAAATTGGCATCCCGAAAGGACAAAAAGTAGCCACTTAACTAGTGTGGGATTCCGATCACACATGAGTGAGGAATTCGGTTACATACTAACGCTAAGTGTGGGTGTCTAATTTATTTATCGCTTAAATCAATTAGAAAATAAATTTTAATTTCATCTCATAACAACTTGTATCGATTTAACTAAGTCCAAAAGGCGAGTTAGTTGATAATTTCGAGTTAAAGGGTCAAAGGTGAGGCATGTAGAGTGATTCTATTATTTTGGGGGTCCGATTTGCATTTAATGCATTATTTTTTAGTGCATGTGTAATCAATTAACTCAAATTAATTGAGTTAAAATCAATTAACTAGTTAGCGAGTGATGAGCTAGTGAGAGGTCGAGTGAATTAAATTAGATTTAATTCAAAAGTAGTGATCTATCATATAATGATGATTCACTATTATTAGCGCATGCATGTCGAATTACGATGAGACCCAATTGAGATAGAGGTTAAAGGGAAGTTAACTACCGGTTGTATTATTAGCGAATCGCCGGGTGAAATTATAAAGTCGGAAGGAAGGATCATGAAGTATTGCATAGTGAAGGACGGTTGATTATATTATTTAATAGGGATTAATTTCCTAGGGATTGCGTGAGCAAGGATGGAGCTAGCGGGGGCGGGGGTGGCTAAGTGTTGGTCAATTTTGCCTAAGAATTGCTAGTCGAGTTTTTAGTAGGATCGGGGTGAGACGATTGGTAGAGTGCGAGTTTTCTCGGTGTGAGAAAGAATTGTATTGTTTCATGATTAATTGACTATGTACAATATATGATAGAGGGTTTTGAGCGAGGTGCTTTCCCCGATAACATCTTTTTTTGTGTGATTGATAATTTCCTTTCTCTTACTTGCATGTGATTGAGCGATCATGTTTTATATTCTTAAATATAGTAGAAGGATTTAGTATCTTGTTTTTACATTACATGATCGAATTGAATCCATTGGTATAGAGTTTCTATATAATTTCTATAGAGATTGATGTTGACTTGATCTCATTGTAGAAACCTCCTAGGTCTTCTACCAATGAGTCCTCAATCCTTCTTGAAGTCTTCTTCTTTAGTATTTTCTTGATAGTTTCATTTTTTCCCTTCCCCTTGAAAAGAGAACCCTTACGAGTGTCCTTCCACATGCCTCCCTTATTCACCTTAACTCTAATGCCATGTTGGAAAATGGATAGTGGCGGCTATTAATATGATTTTTACTTCGATTTAATATTTTCTTGTGAACTTATTAAATTTCTCGTGTTCTTTTAATTAGATATTTCATCGAACAAATATTAAGAACATAAACTACAATAATAAAGGACATATATATTAGCCTCTCATCCGGGCACAAACTCCTCCAAGGTGAAAACCCATAAACTCTCCTCTTCTTACGTCTGCTTCAAATGAGATACAAAGACCCAAAATATAGACCGATCCTTCTTCTAGTACCATGTCAACCCTTCTTCAACTCCTTCCTTGAATCTACACCAAACCTTTACACTACAACTTACGACCACCCAATTTTGGTCTTCTGACTTCCAACAAAACCATAGATCGGCCTCCTCTTGAGACCTTCACAGAAGCAGACAAATCATGTGTACCAGATCTTGCACTTCATCCTTCTAAATTGATCTTATATTTTGGCCTCACCAGCAGCATGAAAACCTAGAACTGCACATGTGAGTGAGATAGAGCCCCAAAAACTATAAATTTTTTCCCTTCCTTCTCTTTTTTGGCTTTAGCTATCCATTTTCTCTTCCCAATTACGAGATCAAACTTCTCCTTGTGATATCAAAATTTTATAGAGAGTGTATCCCAAATGAGGTTAGTATTTGCTCTTTTACATAGCCTTCTCGAGGGGTCGAATTCCCTCCTTTAGGCCGACTTGATGTTCCCAACCGACTTATACTTTTGTATTTTCCCCACGAAGAAAATGATTTTACCTATAAGGCCACCAATAATGAGCATGAAACCCATGCTTTAATAATAATAACTTTTTCTTTTCTTTTCTTGTTTGTTACATAGGATACATATTGAAATGAGTACGACAATTATGGTAAAACTAGTTATATTTTTCAACAATTCCAAACTATTACTCATGCTCCTATCATAAAATCCCCCTTCTGCCATCCGTTTTTCCATCGCTACCTTTTTTCCATATTTTCTTATCCTCCTCAATGGGCAATCTCCCTATATCCCCAATTTGGATAGCCTTGTAGGTCTCCTCGTTTGGGTTGGCGCTTTAGTGGCATCTTATACTGCATAAACTATTGTTGGTTTTGGCTTTCTATGAGCCAAAGTTATTATTTCCTTTTTACATGAATGTTAGAAAAAAAATATCTTCATTAGTAGCCTCCTTGGGTTTAACTAGATTGGGACCAACATTTAATGGGAAATATCAATAGGATTTCCATGTTCATGGAATTTATATATTAGAAAGGGATATATAGTCAAGGTTTTACCCCCATTCCTCATATTTGAAGTTGATAGATGTGGATTTTGGTAGAGATCTTGTTATATCCATATACAAGTATATCCAAGCACATGATGTGTATCGACATATTCTCATGACACTAGATATCTTGAAAAATGAACCTAGAGTACTAGCTATGCCCTCAAACTTTTCCTTATCTAGGAATTCCCAAGTGAGGGTATATCTTAATCTAAATTGAAACCTCGATGGAATCTTCCTTTTGGATTAGTGTTCCATCTAGTATTCTATATACAACCTAATATATCAAAGAAGCGTGATTCTTATTCAAAAACCCTTTCTCTATCTTATAAACCAATGAATATCATGGTAAAAATCCTCTGAGCCCAATTTTGGGTCCACTTGGTCTTTGGGTCTCCATTTAGAATAGATATAACCATAAATGCTCTCTCGAATGACCACATGCTCGTGAATTTCCCATTCATTACATGATATTTCATGAATTGAATATATTTACCTATAATGGTGAAGTGACTTTGTACACCGGGATTCTTTATTAATTTGGGTGAACCATTTAGCCTTTTGATTGTTGAGATTTTCTTGTTGGCAATATGATGCAATGTGTTGTCCTTGATGGCAACCTACTTGATGAGTTGTCTTTGGATAGCAACCCTTTTGTTAATGATGTAAATGCGATGTATCTACGAGCAATTCAGAAGTAACAAAGAAAGAAATTCGATGAAAGTGCCAGGTAATGATGAATAAGATATGTCACAAAGCATACGCGGGTTTGTAAAGAAAAGTAGTGTATGTACGCGTAAAAGTACGTACCAAGTAGCGTATGCCTATTTGCGCTCAGAAATTTATAAAACCGAGGGGGACATGACCATGGTATTGGCCCAGAGTATTCGAAGCTGTTCCCGGATTATCTATTTGATCCCATCCGGAATACCATCGGCGGTTAAGTGGTTTTGACTCATGGTATTGATAAAGGCTAAACCTATATAAGGAGAAGAGGATCATAGTGCAATGTGTGCATGAAAAAGAAAAAGAAAAAGAAAAAAAAAGCTATTGAGGGAATAAATCTCTTTGAGAGATATACGCATGGTTGAACTCTATTTACGATAGATCTAAATTTATGATGCACCCATGGATATGATGAAGGTTAGAGATATCTAGATCTAGAAATGATGAATCTCTAGGGCGATCCGCAAAGAGATGATGAAGAAGCAGCACAGAATCGATGATAATGAAGAAATCTGGGTAAGTTTATAGATATGGTATATTCTGCAAGTCTGCATTTACGGATCTATACGCTAGTTTGTCTTGGTAAACGCGTGTATACGCGGGTTCTCTTAATAAAAAGCACATATGGAAGCTAGGGTTTTGAAGCTTATTTACGGATATTGCATACATGATTTCGGCACTTCTATACTTTCGGTCAATGAAGTCTTCTTGAAGTTCTAGGTTGATTGAATATGGAGTATCTTCTTGATTTGATAATGAACAAATCTAATCAGCGATTGAGAAAACACGATGAAGGATGATTGACTATCTAAACGGTTCTGCATTCTTTGATAGTTAATACTGAATTGAAAGTTTTAGATGCGAATATGAGTCTAAACGGATTCTAAAAGAAAGCATACGCTAGTTGGTGAAATGAAAAGCGCGTGTATACGCGAAGCGTGAAGAAAGTCGCGTATTATTTCAGAAGATAAAACTAGCATGCAGAAGCATACGCAAGTTGGTGTGAAGAAAGACGCGTATATACACGGGTTACATAAAGAAAAAGCAGTATGTATTGTACGAATTAATGGTTGCTCAAGGTTGAATATGTATCGATTATCTATAAGATTACGGGTTATTTATGATAATGCAGTTACGGTGGTCTTCTTATTCGATTGAAGTTTTGGGCAAAGTATGGTTGTTAATGTTAAGAGGTTGTGTTGAAGTTGTTTAGATCCCGATTATGAAAATTGATGAAACGTGGTATGCGGTAAAAGATTACGAGGTTCAAGCCATTAGTATGGAAGTAGAAGTTTTCAGCAGGTAGAAGCTAGTGTTGAAATCGGGGGGTCGAGAAGCTCCCTTCCGGGGAGAGGTACAGTAAATGAGATCGGGGGTTGGAGCTCCCTTCCGGTTGCGGTACAGAGCGAGTTGACCTTCCTACGGTAGAAACTGCGTGCGGTATAAGTCTGCATCAATACAATGTTGTAAAGGTTTTCTATATAATAAAGATTGAACGGAGACGATGCGCCGGCGGTGGTTTTCTCTACGTTGGGTTTCCACCTTAAATATTGGTGTTCATGTGTGATGCTTTATACGTGATTCTTGCTCATAACTTACGATTATCGCCTTATTCATAGCGAGTAAATCTGTTAAAATATTGTTCCTAAGAAAATTCTCTAAATGCGAAGGTAAATCGGTATACGCTGGTTCCTTCTATTTCCGCGTGCATACGCTAGTTCCGATTCATAAAACGTGTATGAAATGCCTTGAAAATGTTGAATTTATTTATAAACTCTAAATAGTGATTCCCCCCCTCTCGGTATTTATCCCAACAATTGGTATCGGAGGTCCTTGAAAAAGTTTAGCCGCTAGAGGAAGATCAAACAAGATGAGCAATCAAGATGGAACGGCATCTATCGAGGCCTTCGCTCTTCAACGGAAACAATTTGATCTTACGGAAAACAAGGATGATATCCTATATTCGGTCTCTAAGACGGATGTATGGGCTATTGTTGAAGGAGGATATCAATATCAGAAACTGCCGGTACCAACGGATCCAACGGCAAGAAAGAATTATGAAACAAATGCAAAGGCGGTCAATGCTCTATTGGGAAGTCTAGCCCCGACTCGAAATTGTCAAAGTCATGCGGTATGGATACGGCAAAAGCAATATGGGACAAAATAATTCTAACTTATGAAGGTGATGCAAAGGTAAAAGTGCTAAACTCCAAACTCTCGAAATTCAATATGAGAATCTAAAAATGCATAATGAGGAGAGCATTGCCAATTTCTTTTTACGTGCGGTGATATTGTAAATCATATGAGAAATGCGGGAGAAACAATAACCGAATCTACTTTGGTTGAGAAAGTTTTAAGATCACTAACGGCAAAATTTGAGTCAAAAGTTTCGCACTCTTGAAGAAAAGCGAGGATCTTCAAAATCTTCTTATTGGTGCAACTTCATGGCATACTAAGTTTGCATGTGAAATGAAGAGGAGGACCATGCGAAGTCAAAGAAGTCGTCTTTAGAGCTTCTGAAAGGGGAAATAAGTACGAACGGGATCGGGGTATATCTCGAGGAAGAAGATGAGGTAAATTTTGTAAAGAAACTCGACTTGGCACGGGACGGTTCAAAGGTAAGCTTCCTTTCAAATGTTTTGCTTATAGAAGAGTTGGTCATTATGTTGCTAAGTGTCCTCATAAAGAAACACATGAAAAAGGGAAGCAAGAAGGAATAAGAATCGGTTTAGCACGAGAAAAAGTTACTATACTCATGACAGGTGATGGGTTATCTAACATTGAGGAAGAATGTGAACAAGATCTTAGACTTCTCATGGCATTTGAAAAATAATCTAGAGAATAAAAAGGTAATTTTATGGATGCTTTAGAGGACAATGATTTTATTGATGAAATCAATCAACTCAAAATATGCTTAGAAGAAAGTAAAATATCCATAGAAACTCTGAAAAATCGGCTTGAAGAAAAGGTGAAACACGATGAGAAATTAGAATGTGAAATAGTAATTCTAAAAAAAGAAATTGAAAGTAAAGACTTTGAATCTTAGATTTGCTAAAGGATCTGAAACCTTAGATGAGATTATCAGGTACAACGTTCTCCTTTTATAAAGACGAGTCTTGGATATATCGGAGAATCTTCTTAGACTTCGGCCACCAAATTATCTAAAAGCGACCGAACGATTATACAACATTACGCCACTCGGCAAAGGGGAATAAAGAATCTTCACGGGTAAGCATGACCATTCAAAGAACACTAACAAGAATACCTTTCAAAGAAACACCAATCGCGGGTAAATTCAAGTAGAAGATTTCATGATCGCAAAAATTTCTTCTTCAATGAATGATGTTTCTCATGTCACAATTTTGGTCATAAAAGTTGTTCAATCTGTGTTGCATATAAAACCATCATGACAAGAGAAGCAAGAAGAAAAGGATTGATATTGGAACGAAAAGAAGAATACCTATAACAACTTTTCTCCTCTTTAAAATGAAGTTGAATGTGCTTATTGCAATAACTTTGGCCATGAAGAATCTAAATGCGGGAGCAAAGTCCGGCCAAAAGAGCATTTTCCTTCAAGCTCAAAGTGTGGAAAAAGAAGGAATTACGAGGTTGAAAATTAGCTTTATTTGCATTAAGGTGAAGAAAATCGATGGTACATTGATAGTGGATGCTCAAAACACATGACGGGTGACAAAAACAAACTTCTTGCATATAATGCTCTAGAAAAAGAAAAGAATGTTACATTTGGAAATGATACTCCTATTTGTCATTAAAGGAAAGAAAGTGCATTTTTATAAAAAGAAAAGGTGAAAGCTAATAATGTCATGTATGTGGATGGATTAAAGCATAACTTTTGTTAAGTGTAAGTCAAATCTGTGATCAAAGGCTGAAGTTGTCTTTAGTTCAAAAGAATGTGTGGTACGTGATCTTGATACGGGTAAAACAATTATAAAAAGGAAACGAACTCCAAGCAACCTGTATGTATTGAAGAACTACAAAGAACAATGTTACTTGAGTAAATATTCATAAAATTGGCTATGGCATAGAAGTTTGGGGCATACGAGCTTCTCTCAAATCAACAAATCAAACGGAGACTTAAAAGTTGTTCGTGATCTTCCCAATATTACTCTACCACGAAAGTATCGAATGCAAATCTTGCCAATTCGGTAAGCAAACCAAAGTGCAATTTAATGCCAAGGAAGTATCATCAAGTAAGCCTCTTGAACTCATTCATACGGACATATGTGGACCTACGAGGAAAAAGTCACCACGTGGTGAACAATACTATATCTTATTTATTGATGATTTCTCTAGAATGTGTTGGATTGGGTTGATTAAACACAAAGATGAAGCATTTGAGAAATTTCAGATCTTAAAGTTGGTTGAAAATGAATTAGATCTAAAAATCAAGTGTCTTAGATCGATCAAGGAGGAGAATATACATCATATGAATTCCTTGAATTTTGTGAACAACATGGCATAAAAAAGACATTTTCGTAGCTAGCACTCCACAACGAAATGGTGTAGCGAGAAAGAATGAATAGAACGATTCAACAAATGGCTAGAGCTATGCTTGATGATTAAGACACCTAACATATTTTGGGAGAACGGCACATACAACAATAAATGTTCTTAACAGAGGCACATGTTCGTGTAAATAGTGATAAAACTCCATATGAACTGCGGTATGGTAATCCTCCCACTTTGTGAAGCATTTTAGAGTTTTTGGAAGCAAATGCTTTATCAAAAATAATGATGAAAAACTTGGCAAGTTTGAACCCGGAAGCGAGATGAAGGAATATTTCTTGGTTACTCCTCTAGGGTAGAGCATATAAATGTTACAATAAAAGACTTCGGAAGATTGTTGAATGTATTGATGTTGTTGTGATGAGTCTCCTGCGGCTCAAAAGAAGAAAAACAAGCGATAGATGAAGATCATGGTGACATATATCCTTCTACATCAAATAGAAATCATATAGAAAGTGAACCCAATGAAGAACTAGAAGATGATTTATCTGAAAAAGCTCCATCCCGGATATGTTCAAAAGAATCATCCATAATCTCAAATTTTGGGAGCAAAGGGATCGAGTGTACAAACAAGAAGGACTCTTGTGGGATCTTACAGCTATACGGCATTTCTACCCACTATTGAACCACACAATGTCAATCAAGCTAGCAAAGATGAATGTTGGATTCAAGCCATGAATGAAGAGCTTGATCAAATTGAAAAGAATCACACTTGGGAATTAGTACCAAGACCTCATGACAAAAATGTCATTGGAACTAAATGGATATTCAAAAACAAGTTAAATGAGAATGGGGATGTTATAAGAAATAAAGCTAGACTTGTTTGCAAGGGGTATGCTCAATAATAAGGTATAGACTTTGAAGAAACTTTTGCTCCACAGCTAGACTTGAAGCCATAAGAATGTTTCTTGCTTTTCAAGCTTCCAACAAATCAAAGTTTATCAAATGGATGTTAAATACGCTTTTCTCAATGGTGATCTAGAAGAAAGAAGTTTATATAGAACAACCGAAGGATTCATTTTGGGAAATGATGAAAAACTTGTTTGTAGACTTAAAAAGGCTCTATATGGTCTCAAACAAGCTCCAAGGGCATGGTATTATCGTCTTGACAAATATCTTCATCAACAGGATTTTCAAAGGGAGTCTGTGATAACTTATACACAAAGCGAAAATGATAAACTATTGATTGTGGTTGTATATGTTGATGATATCATTTTGGAAGTAATGAAGAGTCTATGAGTCAAAAATTTGCTTCTATTATGCAGCAAGAATTTGAAATGTCTTTTTTACTTGAGGCCAACATTCTTTCTTGGCTTGCAAGTGCAAAAAGCAACGGATGGCATATTCTTATCACAAGAAAAATATGTAGGCAAATTGAAGAAGTATGGCATGGAAGAGTGAAAACTTGTAAGTACACCAATGATAACTTGGGATGTAATCTCAATTCTCATGATGATTCTCCCGATGAATCAACCAAAATACGGATCTACCACGTGGAAGTCTACTTTATCTCAGGACTAGACCGGACATTATGCATGCGGTTGGGATTGCAGACGATTCCAAGCTAATCCAAAAGAGTCTCACCTTCAAAATTGTCAAAAGAATATTCAAATATCTATAAGGAACTCAAGACTTTGGACTATGGTACCCAAAGAATGTTGATCTCACTCTTCATGCTTACAATGCGAGATTGAGACGGAAATGTTGATGATCGGAAAAGCACTAGTGGTGGTGCATTCTATATGGGGCCTCGGTTAGTATCTTGGTTCGACGAAATGACTCTATTGCCTTTATCTACGAGCGAAGCGAGAATATGTGTTTATCATGTTCTGCTCAACTTCTTTGGATGATGCAAACCTTACAAAGACATTCAAATCAAATTTTCACCTCCCATCTCTCCATTATGTGTGATAATACAAGTGCCATCGTATCTCAAAGAATCCTGTTATGCATTCCAAGACCAAGCACATTCCCGCCAGTATCACTTCTTACGTGAACAAGTGCTTGAACAAAAGGTGAAGTTGGAGTATGTTCCCTCCAAAGAACAAGTTGTGATATATTTACCCGAACCTTTACCCGGGGAAGCGTTAGATGTACGGACGGAAAGTTTGGGGAGTAGTCTGCCATGCGAGAAGATCATATGTACTTAAATACATAATAGTAACGGATACGGATTTCACGGAGGACGATTCGCGTAGATACGCGCGTTTATACATAGAAAACCGCGTATGGGTGTTCTTGACAAAAATGTTTTTGGGTCGGCGTTCTTCGGCTGTTGTGGTCTTGTTGGGTATCTCTGATGTTTCAACTCTCATATTTCTGTTTCATTCTCTGATATTTGATGAAGATGCCTTGATGATTTCTTGTTGAAAATGTTTAGGATGCACAAGCTAAAAGGGGAGCTTTGGTCATATGGAAAGGATGCATTATTGGCATTCTAATTATTTGTTGTGGTCTGATCTCATGCTTGAGATTATTTGGTCTTGATTGTATAAGTTTTTTCTATAATTTGATGAAAAGTCCATGTTAATACCTATGATGTAAAATTGTAATATTCGGTCATGTAAGGACTTGTTCAAATTTGTAAACCCACTTGGTTGGGTACTTGAGTCACATATGTAAATCCACTTGGTTGGATCATTGATTTAAGTATGAGTCCTTGGTGATAGGATGAGTTATAGAGTCATGTACTTCATTGAAAAATATGTTTTGAAAATTCGGCATAAACTCGGGGGGGAGCATGATACCTTCGGTGCACATCGAATCTACGAGCTCATCCTTATACAAAGGGAATAAAAACCTTGTGTTGGCTTTGATCTAGCCCTTTGCCCTTGATGTCAAAGGGGAGAGTATTATGTATTATGGTGTTTGAATAATGGTGATGTCGGTATCAAACACCATCATGGACTCCATCGAGTCCCCGAAAGGGGGATTGTTGGCAATATGATACAATGTGTTGTCCTTGATGGCAACCTACTTGATGAGATTGTCCTTGATGGAAACTAACTTGGTGAGTTGTCTTTGGATAGCAACCTATTTTTTAATGATGTAAATGCGATGTATATACGGAAGCGAGTTCGAAGTAACAAAGAAAGAAATTCCGGTAAGTGCCGGAGTAATGATGAATGAGATATGTCACAAAGCATACGCGGGTTGTAAAGGAAAAGTAGCGTATGTACGCGTAAAAGGAATGCGTGCAGTAGCATATGCCTATTTGCGCTCTAAATTTATAAAACGAGGGACATGACCATGGTATTGGCCCGATATTGAGCGCTTGATTATCTATTTGATCCCATCACGGAATACCATCAACGGTTAAGTGGTTTTGACTCATGGTATTGATAAAGGCTAAAACTATATAAGGAGAAGAGGATCATAGTGCAATGTGTGCATGAAAAGAAAAAAAAGCTATTGAGGGAATAAATCTCTTTGAGAGATATCTGCATGGTTGAACTACGATTTCGATAGATCTAAATTTATGATGCACCCATGGATATGATGAAGGTTCAAGATCTCTAGATCTAGAAATGATGAATCTCTAGAGTTTCTACAAAAGAGATGATGAATAATTGGCGCAAGTCTGCTTGATGATAATGAAGAAATGCAGGTAAGTTTACGGATACGGTATATTACGCAAAGTCTACCATTTATAGATCTATACGCTAGTTTGTCTTGGTAAACGCGTGTATACGCGAGGTTTCACTTAATAAAAAGCGCGTATGGAAGTTAGGGTTTATGAAGCTTATTTACGGATATTGCTTACGTGATTTATGTTTTCTCTCTTGCTTTCGATCAATGAAGTCTTCTTGAAGTTATGGGTTGATTGAATATGGAGTATGATCATTTGATAATGAACAAATCTAATCATTGATTGAGAAAACATGATGAAGGATGATTGACTATCTAAACGGATTCTGCATTGGCGATAGATTGTCTTAATTGAAAGTTTCGGATACGAATATGAGTCTAAACGGATACCGAAAGAAATCATACGCTAGTTGGTGAAAAGAAAAGTGCGTGTATACGAGTAAAAAGTTTGTGAAGAAAAGTAAATTGTATTATTTCAAGAATATAAAACTAGCATGCCATGAAGCATACGCAGGTTGGTGTGAAGAAAGACGCGTATATACGCGGGTTACATAAAGAAAAACAACGTATGGTATCTGAATTAATTGTTGTTGAGTTGAATATGTATTTGATTATCTACTCTGAATTAGGTTATTTACGATATTCGGATTACGGTGGTCTTACTATTCGCTTGATTGAGGTTTTGGGCGAAAGTATGGTTTTTAATGTTAAGGGGTTGTGTTGAAGGTTGTTTAGATCCGAGTATGAAAATTGATGAAACATGGTCGCGATGGAGTTTTGAGGGTTGAAGCCTTTAGTATGGAAGTAGAAGCTTTCAACCGGTAGAAGGCTGGTGTTGAAATCGGGGGGTTGAAGCTCCCTTCCGGGGAGAGGGTGGTAAACGAGATCGAAGTTGGAGCTCCCTTCCGGTTAACAACGGAAAACGAGAAAAGGTTGCAACCTTACGCGAGTGAAAGCACAACGTCTTTTTGGTATAATTATGCATCGGTACAATGTTGTAAAGGTTTTCTATATAATAAAGATTGAAGGCGACGACGGCGGTGGTTTTTCTCCGAATTGGGTTCCACCTTAAATATTGGTGTTCATGTGTGTGATGCTTTATACTATTGATTCTGCTCATAACCGATTATCTAGCCTTATTCATAATGAGTAAATGTTTGTTTAAAGACTATTCTGAGAAATTCTCTAAATACGAAAGGTAAATCGGTATACGCTAGTTTCCTTCTATATTTCCGCGTGCATACGCTAGTTCGATTCATAAAAACCACGTATGGAAATACTTGCTCAAAGAAAAGGTTGAATTTATTTTATAAACTCCTAAATGCGGATTCACCACCCCGCGCCCCCCCTCCCCCCCCCCCCCCCAAGTATTTTTCCCAAAATTTCTAGCTTCCACTTCAGCTATGCATCTTCCTTCTCCACTGAAGCCCTTTCCTATCTTGCACTGTTCCACATTCGAATATTTTGACTACTTCTAGTTTATCGTGGTTTTGTTGTCCTACGAAGGGGATGATCCTATCACCACCATTGTCTATAAAAAAAAATGCCTCAAATCCTAAGAACAAAATTGAAATCTATATGCTCTTCCACTTTCCATTTCTCTTTAGTCCCCATGAAAACAAGTAATTTTTTTAAAACCATTCAAAAGATGGACTAAGTTAGCCAAATATACATGTTTGAAAATAATATCATGATCTGCAATAGTTCTTTAAAATATTTAAAATATTTCATTTAACGTTTGTGTTTGCAACCCCTTTGTGCCTTGTGATAGATATCTACGGTGTATTAAAATCTCCAAATTAAGGTTTGTGTTTGCATTGACTATGACCTTGATAACTTGCGGTTCTATAACAAGAAAAGGCGGGCATCCCTTTTGCAATCTATAAAACTAATGTGGATTGACGAGGTACTTGAGGCCGAAGAAAGTGGTGAAAAAAGTTCCTGGTATGACCATTTGAGATGCCCTTGGTACGTGGGCAAATAAATGTTTCTTCTCCTCAATAAAAACATCTATTTGAGCTATAATGGTTTCATGCTTTATTGTACACTTGTCTCAGTGATCACATAATTAAGTCTCATGACTAGCTAAGATGTTTCCCACTCGACCGCATGGTGGAATTTCCTACAAAAGGGGCACCTTATATCTTGTTAGGATGGAGACGCATGTTTTTAATATGAAGAAAGTAATACATAATTTAAATGTCCCATCTATGACTCATATCCATGTGGGAGAAAAATGATCCAACGATTCATTCAAAATGAGGGAAAATTACTCTTAATTTTGATAGGGACAAGCCACCCCGGATATTGCACACTTTACAAATATAACTATTGAAAAAAATTTCTATAACAAACTAGGTTTCCATTGTTATAACAACAACAAAAACATCTGTGAGGGATTCTTCACGATTTAATTTGCAACAAATTTTGACAATATTCTAATATGATATTTATCCTAAGGTATTATTTTGATTCCTTAACAACGTCTTAAACACTTCGTAAACTTGGAAACCTACCATGCTAAAATAACTAAATTAAGAATGCACAAATGGGAACTCCAAAGTGATTGGGGAAAGGAATTGCAATATGAGGCAAGAATTCGATTGAACTAGGATCTCATTGAGTAGTTTCCATAACATTTTTGAGGTAAAGTTGTTGAGTTGGAGACATGAACATGCTTTGGGAAGGATATGGTTGACCCCACTTCCACTTTTAAGTAATAAGAGAGGTAATTATTTAGTTTCTTACCTAAGACAAGTATTGATGTGGAATGATATCCAATATATCATCTTCAAATTTTATAATTTGTAGTATCACATCGATAACAATTACAAGCTAAGCCTATCCATGGTTGTGATGAGGTATTTCCATATAAAGACCCTAATGAGTGTAAAACCCTTATGCTAGGTCGTGGCCCATGTAAATGACACAATACTTAAACAAAGAGCGGGCTTAAATACAAGTCTTATAACACGATTTTAAGCAAAGAAAGTGACCCCTAATATAAATCTTGAAAATTTTAACAAAATAGAAATCGTTAGATCTAAGACTTTTGTGATCCATAATGTAGATGAAGGTCTTTCGGATTAATCACATCATTAGGATTTTTTCGACGTTTCGAACCATCTAATTCGGTTCATCCTCAAGACAAGGTGGAGAAGCTAATGTGTCTTAATGAATAAATAGTGTGGTTTAACCTTTGATTCGTCTATTTTCGGTATCCTTAATAAGGGGCTTAATTTTTCCCTTACCCCGAAGAAGATCCCTGTGATGACATTATCTATAACATTGAGTATGGCATCGGATCTCTAGATAATGTCGAGAGACCATTAGGAAGGATTGATCCATTATTCTTAGGAAAGTAAGCCTCCAAATAAACTTGAGTAAGCACGAAGGTTTCTTTCCCTTAAAACCCAAAGGGACAACCCTAACATTGTCATCCTTAAGGCGGATAAGGGTGGTGCCTGAATTATTATGGATAAATACGACTATGTTAGAAAAATGTTAGACCATATTTCAGTGGTAGTTACATTAAGCTTAAAAATAATCCCCTTAAATCTATTTCTAAGGTAGTTGCCCTCGCCATTAAGTCGAGATTCTTCCCCTTAATCCTCTCTCCTAGAAAACTTATTGAGGGCGGTCCCCTCACCCCTAAGAACTATGGCCTCCCTAAGATTCGTAAATCACAGGGTCCCATTAAGTCTTATTATAAACACAATAGGTGGACCCTCTTATCATGCGGCTAAATTCTTAGCCCGGAAGCTTAAACCCCTTGCGGTTCTAATTGATTCTTGTTGATGACTCAACTTCCTTTATCAAAGAATGGAAGAACATCAAGTTGGAGCACGGAGAGTTATTAGTCAGCTTTGATGTTGTCTCCTTATTTACCAAAATCCCCATCCTGGAAGCCATTGACGTCATTAAGCGGATCTCAGACTAGGACACCTCTAAATTAGTTGGCCTCTACCTCACCTTGACTTTCTTCAGTTTTCAAGGTGAGTTTTATGAGAAAACTTGCGGTGTTGCGATGCGTTCTCCTCTTTCCCCAATTTTTGCTAACTTATTTATGGAGTATTTGTTCCACGTAATTTTTTCGCCATGACATTTGCTTGTTCATATGGTTCTATCACCATCCATATCCTTGTACTCCCTAAAGGTAAAAAACACTCATGTTCTGAATCAAGTCTTGGAAATTGGAGAAAAGCTGTAAAACCCTTAAAAGTCTACACAACGCGATTTTTCTAGCCTTTCCGCACATGCGTGTTAGTCCGTGCTTGCGGTGACTCCCACACTTTTTGCCACTAAAACACACGCACCTGACGAAAAGAAATTAAAAGAAAAAGTAAGTTCTAGAAGCCTATTTGGTTGAATATTCTCCCAATTGGAAGCCTCTAGAGTCGTGCCGGTTCGAGCTTTATCCCTCCACTCATGGAGCTTATCCCTTGGTACATGGAACTCAAATCCCTTCTTGAGAGGAATCCATCCCCTCGTCATGCATTTGAAACTACCTCCATTTCCCTATAAATTGAGCTCAAGTTTCGGATTGAAGGGTAGATACCAATGTGATTAGAGACTAATCTATATAGTTTCTAAGCTTAAGAGAGTTCATAGAGTGCATACTTTCTACACTAGTGAGTTGTTGTTGTTGGCACACGAGAGATCACACCTTTGTGTTCATAACTCCATCTTTGGTATTCTAGAGAGGAAGGTTTATCGGGCGGGAAGGAGAACGATAGTTTAGGACCCGGGAGAAATCTTTACAACATCGAGGCATCGAGGTTCTAAGATTACTCTTTCTATTTAAGATAATACATATGGATCTCTTTTTCTCATTGTTTTGTTTCTATGTTTATGGGAATAATATCAATACTTAGACTCCTTGATCACTAAGTTGGATTAGTATTTTTTGATTATTATACTGCTATGAGATGCTTTGATTATTTGTCTTGTCTTTAATTGTAGGTTCCACTCATTAGAGAACTACTTTGGAGCTGAATGGGACAAGGGCTACATCGAACGTTTGGATTTCGGCGAGGGAGCATGTCCTCTTTACTTTACTATTATAATAATCTTGAAATACGATTAATATAGAGGAAGAGGTATTCAAATGGATCTTTGTTCTAGTTACTCTGCGGAGTCTTGGGAGATCACTCTTGTCGCGAGAGGGATTAATCCACGTAACAAATTGGCGACCATCTTGGGGAACTAGAGCTTAGTTTTCTTTGTTTGTATTCATTGAAATTTTAGTTTTTTTATTTTGAATTCTCGAGTCTGGTTGGGTAGATAACTTTTAAGAATCCTTGGAAAAGAAACATTGTTATTTTTTTCCAAGTTTTCCTTACCTGCCACCGGTTTTGTAATGACAGCAAATGCGAGAAATTTGCCCAACTTTTAGTTCGATTCGATGCGCATGCGCATATTCAATTGTTAGTGCACCCCTAGAAAAATTTTGAAAAAAAAAATTCTCTTTTTCGAGCCGGATAACCTTATTCTTCAAGTTTTCCATGATCCATATTAGTTGTGAGATCTTGTGTGGGAACTTATTTTCGGGGAAATTTTGAGTTTTGTGTGATTTATCATCCTATTTGCATTTTATAAGTGAGGGTTTACCCTGGTTTATTCTTTCTGTGTAGAAGATACCTTCATTTGCCTCATCTTACTCATTTTATGATTGTCTTCCTCGACCATTAGGATTGTTGAAAACCTTACCTTTATGAATATTTGTTCCTATTCATTTTTGCAAACTCGAAAGAGCTTCAAGCTCACTAAATCTGATTCAACACCAAAGCACTATTGGATGATTTCATTTCTGCGAGATAAGTGGAAAACTTCTTAGTCTGATCATAACTAGGAGAAATCATCTACCAACATTCATAAGTATCTTAGATAGACTTCAAAAATAGATTTTTGTTTTTTATTTTGACATTTATGATTTTTAAGTATTTAGAAATTGTTTTCTTTTGGGAATTGATTGTTTGTTGAATTGTAGTTTTCGATTTGATTGTTTAAGGAATTTCAAAGAGAAATTGATCATTCTTGCAAATTTAGTTCTTGATGAAATTATCTTCTTTTCTAAAAAGGATTTTGTTTATGGGTGAAAGAGTTTGTGTTTTGAAAATTGATAAATCTCTCAAATTTTTCTTAAATAAGATTCATTGAAAGAAAGAGTTGCACTTCTCATATAGATGCATTTAGAGTATTTTGAGTTGGGTCACAACATCATTAAAATTTCAACTCCATACCCTTTTTGTTAAGTAACCAAATTAATACAACGCCTAAGTAAAATCAATCTAGATATTTTTACATTTTCTAGGGCTCGATCTGTTGAGCCTCAAATTTGTGCTTTCCTTCACCTCATTTTACCTCATTTTCCCTTGTCCATTTCTATTTTAAACCCAATTGATCGATAAAAGTAGTTAGAATTACTTCTAGAATGGTTTACATGATGACTTGTTGAATTTTGTGATTGTTGCCATTGTTAAGCATTTTGGCCGAACTAGGCTGAGAGTCACCGGGCATTAAGTAGCTAACGGCGATTCTGCGGCTACCTTTATGTTTGAGTATGTTCCGGGTGGCCTCTTGAGGAAAACGCATATGGGCATGATCCCCGTACCTACATGGTGTGTTATGGTCATGGAAGAGGAAATGGTCAGGTACGGTTATGCGTGGGAACACATTTGTGAAGGAAGACTCCTACTAGGACTGTCTCGGTCCGGTGTTTTTCTCCTTCACGTAGCCACCTCAAAGACTCCTAAAATGATTTGGATAAGGAAAGACATCATTCCTAAATTATTGTAATTATTGTTACTTGCATTTACTTTATAAACTCTTGAGTAGGCCGAGAGCTTAGTTAGAGATCTTGTATTAAATTTGTTGCTAGATTTTGTGAAAACTCGTATTCGTCTTTGAAGACACGGAGAGCATTATGTTCAAACTATTGCATCGTTAATGGATCAGACAAAATTATCTTGAAGGCGTGATTTAATTTGGAGTTGAATGCGTCGAAAGTGGTAGAGACTGCCCCTTGACAGTTTCTTTTGCATAAACTAGATAAGTTTTTTCTAAGAAGTTTGTCTTTACGTTTACGCATTTGAATTAGTAGTTGTTTTGTTTTATCTACGTAGTCGTACTCATTCTAGTTCTTCCATAAGAAGACATATTTCAGTTAAAATGATGAATGTTTAATGACTATGATGCGTAGGATAGGAGTTAAATTTGTATTTGTTTTAACTAGCTATTTTGTAGTCATATTCGTTCGAGTTCTTCCACAAGAAGACATTTTTCCAATAAATTAAAATGATGAATGTTTAATGACTATGGTGTTTGTAGGATAGGAGTTGAATTTGTATTTGTTTAACTAGATACGCCAGATTTATATTCATTCCGGTTCTTTCTAAGAAGAAATTCTTCCAACGGATCACTTAACAATGAATGATGAATAGCTATAGTATTGTAGGAATTAGTTGTAGTTTTTAGTCTTCACTATCACGGATTGCACTTGTTCTAATCACTCTTCCACGAAGAAATTCTTCAGAGACATCCTTAAGAAGTTCAAGATATGGCCGTGATGTGATAATAAGTTTTTCATTTGCTTTCGAGTTCATTTGCTTTCAATTGCATACGAGTCCACGATCGAATTGTTACCTCTTCCCTGAAGAACTTTTCCAAAATATCACTAATGATGAACAAACAGATTGTGTAACTTCATATAATAATGCATGTTAGTTAGTATCGGAGTTTCATTTTGCATTTAATTCATGTCAGCTACTTCATTTCAAGTTTGATGATGGCTTATGGTTTAACATTGTTCTAGTTTAGAAGCATCTTAAGCTCATGTTTAAATCAATTCATTGCACTTACATCTCATAGTCACATTGTCACCCTTTGCCACCGGTAGATCACTTTAGTTGATAGGATTCATAAAACGACCTTCATTATTTACAAATATCTTTTGTTAGAAAACCACCGGTGATCCATAACTCTAGGAACGGAAGATAACATCATTACAAGGTACGAAATATCTTTGCCAAATTCTCCTGTCATGAGCTCTTCCTCATGAGAACTACCTTGAAAAGAAACCAATAACTCTTTGAGTATAGGCTCGTGACATTCAGTGAAATTAGAATAGAATTAGGAGTTAATCATGGAATAGATGAGCTTAGAATAGAATGTTGCATCATGATTAGTGTCTAACTATCTAGTTAGAAAACTTGCATATTTAGTGATCATTTCTCAAAGTCTAGTTTGTGTCATTTGTTTAAGAAGTCATCATTAAGCTCTTGTTTCTATTCGAGTCATAGTTTAGATATTGCTTGATGTTTTTTGATTACATTTGCCATTCCATACACATTAGGCTCAAGTGTGTTTTGACCACCAATTTCTTTTCATTAGTTTTACAGGCATTTTCATTGTAAACATAAAACTTCAAAAGACCAAAAACATCATAAATCAACATAAAAGACCAAAACATCACAAAACACTACACGACGCACTAGGAAACAAGCACCTAGAGTACATATGGTACATTTTACTTCGGCGAGTTTACAAATCCTGGTTGACAATTAAATGAACTCAATTTAGGAGACTAGATTGACATGACATTTTAAGCGCCGTTGCGGGGAAGTGAAAACTAGGTAACCTTTGTTTCTTAGCATCCAAAAACAATTTTATGCGTAGGGAGAGAGATTCGAGGAAGATTTATAAACGTGACCAGAAGTTTGACATCTAGAACACCACTTGTTTCATCTAGATCCCGAGCTAGTACACCTTCAACTCTCCAAACCCATCTTCCATCCTTTACTGATCCTAGACTTCTAGAAGATCTAAGGTCACCTATTCCATTAGAGAAACCTTCCACTTCATCCATGAACCTGTCGTAGAAGAGGATCCAAAAACCTTTGTTGAGGATACAAACCTTTCTACTTCCACGGGAGAGTCAACCATGGCGAGAAGAAGGAGGAGGAGGAGTTGTTAATGGAGAACACACATTATTTGGAGGAGGTAAGAGGTAGAGGTAGAGGAGAAGGAGGAAGAGGAAGAGGTAAGTGCGGATGGAGGAAGAGGTAGAATAGGAAGCTCTTTTGGGTTCCCTATACTTGATGAAGAAACCAATACAACCATGAAAAACTTGTTCACCTTGTCCTTCCGAACTTCTATGGACTTAAAAGGCGAGGATCCTGAAACTTTCTTATTCGAATTTGAAGTCTTGTGTAGGACTTATGACTATCTTCAAGATGCTCAAAAATTGAAATTATTTCCTTCAACTGCGAAAGGAGCGGCATTGAAGTGGTTTATGAGCTTAAACGGTAGTTCCCGTAGGACATGGGAAGACATGAAGCAATGACATTTCTAGAGATACTTGGATTATTGTATCATAGGTAAATCATAAGGAAGAAGTGTTCAAAATGTTACAAAAGAAGATGAAAACTTAGAAGATTTGTTGGAAAGATTTAAATACGACATAAAGGAGGCACAAATGGAAAACCTAGATCGAGACACTTTAAAAGCTCTTTTGTTGAAAACCATTAGGGATGAATGGTTGGATATCCTTAACCATGATGGAAAAGGGATATATCACAACTCACATTACGAAATATCGAGTTATGTATCGGCCTTTCAGGAGAAATCCAAAGCATCGAAGGTCAAGAGATCCTGCTCTTGCGAAGCAAGTAAATGCAGCAAGGACGGTAAGTAGATCGAAATAGGACACATGCTTGATGATTTTAAATGCGACATCTTAGGGAGTCTTAGTGAACAAATAGACACCCTCGAAAGAGATACAAAACGAAGCAAAATTTGAAGATACGATGCCTTGGCAATTTTTTGTCCCCAATGTAGGAAGAAACATGCCTTGAGAGAGTGTCCTTTAGATGTAAAAGTTGTAGAAACTGTGTTATTTGTTCGAAACATGAGACCAAGAATTGTCCTTCTCTTCCTGGTCTCAAGGCTGTTTCGGGGAAGAAGCTCTACGGATTCCTGAGAATCTCTTAACTTTGTATCTAGAAGACCTTGGCGGGGATCTCGAGACACGGTTTCGGCAGTCGTCTTATAATCAACCTCCACCTTGGAATTCTTGGCAGCAACCTTGGCCCCAATTTCAAAATCAATCTCAAGCTTGAGCCTGAGGATCTGAGATCCTGGAAGATACTCTCCATATTATCGGTATCCACCATCATATCCACCATATCCACAATTTTATCCTCAAAATCCTCAACAAAATTTTCCTCAAAATCTTCGACAAAATTTTCAACAAAATCCTCAACGACATCATCGAACCAACCTCATCAAAATCAACCCTTCATTACCATTCCCTCAAAATCCCAATCAATTACCGGCTACGACTTATGCAAACCCCAATAATAAGAATCCTCGGAATACATATATGATAGAAGGACAACAATTTCCAACTTATTTAATTACTCCTCTGAACCTTGATGTTGACTTAGGTACTGGAAGGATACTTGAGAAGAAGGAAACTGTACGATCATACAAGAACAAGATAGTCTGAGGAAGACTCCCTACGGGTTAATAAAAGTCTTGAGGAAGAAACATCCTTTCAAGGCCAAAACATTGAAAAGCTGAAACAAAAAGATCCAATAAAGCCCAACTCCGGTATTAAGAGCAACCATCCACATCTGCTTCATACCTCCCTTTCGGAAAAATTACAAGAATTGACAAAGGTGTATAAAGAAAAACAAATAATGGTGCCTAATTATGATTCTTGGATGAATTGAGAAATGTTTGCATTAAAATTCCATTATTGCAAGCCATCAAAAATCCCAATTTTAGCGAAAACAATAAAGGAGTTGAGTATGAAGACAACAAAGAAAAGAATAGAGAAACCAGAAAATTCAATGGTAGGACAAATAGCGGACATTATGATGGGTAAGATTACTATTCCAAAGTACCTTGACCCAGGAAATCCAGTTATCCGATTCACATCAATGGAATTGAAATTCAAAACACACTCATTGACTTAGGAGCAGTAAATATCATGAGTGAACAAATCATGGACAAGCCAAAACTTCCTAATCTTCTCTTTACACCCACACTATTACAATTAGCGGATAGATCTGTGATGGAATGATGGGGTAATAGAAGACATTCCGGTGTCCCTAGACTCTTGGGAGTACCACTGTGGATTTCATGATCTGACACCCAAGAATAATCTAGGAGGCCATCCTGATATCTTGGAAGACCTTGGTTGTCTGGTGATGCTTTTATTAGTTGTAGGTCGATGATATGTATATTTCTGATGGGAGTTCAACAAAAATTCCTTTTCTGTATCCTCCATCTGGACAATTACGGATCTAGATGACCTCAATGGATAGAGGATGAAGAATATTTGCAACCACTCTTCACAATTTCGAAGTGGTAAAGATAATCAAGTCTGAATACTAGAAAATTTTGAATCTTCTCAGAGCACAAACAAGAATCATTTCAGAGAGATCCAATATTGAGTTCTTGTCATCTAGACATATGTCTCTTCATTCTATGGACAAATTTGGCAGGTTCTACAAGTGAAATTTTCCGGAGCCAAAACCTTGAACATAAACAAAAACCTGGAAAAATCTCAACAAGAAGAGCTAGTCAAAGTATTAGAGACATTCTTACGCATATGCATGGGAATACAACGACATGAAAGGGATAAGTCCCAAGACTTGTACTCATCACATCTATATAGAGGCAAATTGCAAACCAATCGAGACAACCTCAAAGACGGATGAATCCAAATCTTAGGAAATTGTCGAGGAAGAATTACAAAAATTGTTAAATGTTAACTTCATTTATCACATTTCGGATAGTCGGTGGGTTTCCCTTTGGCCCAATTGTACCTAAGAAAAATGGAAAATGGAGGGTGTGTGTTGACTACGAAAGGCTGAATAAAGCTACTCTTAAAGACCATTTTCCCTTACCTTTCATAGATAAAGTATTAGATACATTAGCGAGGTAAAAAGTACTTTTCATTCTGGATGATTTAGTGGTTACAATCAATCCAAGTAGCACTTGAAGACCGAATAAAATACATTTACTTGTCCTTGGGGTACCTATGCCTACGAGTATTGCCATTTGGATTGTGCAATGCACACCAACATTCAAGGCGGTATTAGGAATTTTCGATCGATACATGAGCGTAAATTGTACATGGATGATTTTACGAGTTTATGGGGATACATTTGAAGAGGCTTTAGAAAACTTGGAAAAGGTCTTAAAAAGATGTCAAGAAGCCAAACCTTTCTCTAAGTCATGAAAAATGTTTTATGATGTTTGAAGGTATTGTTTTAGGGCACCACATTTCGGGGGATGGGATTAGAGTTGATGAAGCGAAAAGTTGAAGTCATTTCTAACCTATCCATTCCAAGTTGTCGAAAAGAGATGTAAAGTTTTTCTGGATTTACGGAATACTATCGAATTTATAGAAAACTTCACCAAAATAGCATCTCCTCTCTTCAAATTACTCACCAAAGATTGTGAATTTAGAGGACGGCCTATAAGATCCTTAACTTAGGATATTATTGCATCTTTGTTAAAGATGCAAGGGAATATGTCGAAAGGTGTGACAGTTGCCAAAGGGTAGGGAAACCTTCTCCTTCGGGTGAGATGCCATTACAACCTCGAGTGCATTGAACCTTTTGAAAAATGGGCCTTGGATTTTGTAGGACCTATTAGTCCTCATCGAACAAAAAGAAATACATATTAGTTTGCAATGATTATGTTACTAAGTGGGTAGAAGGATTTAAACCATTACTTGTTGCTAATGAATCATCGTAGTTACTTTTCTTTTTTGAGGATATTTTTACTCGTTTTGGTGTCCAAGGGGGTATTCTGAGATCGAGGAGCTCAATTTACATCAAGGTTAGTGGAGCAAATGATGGAGAAGTACAAAATCGGACATGAAACATCCACTCCTTATCATCCTGACGATAATTGATGGAATCCACTAATAAAGTTATTGAAGGAATCTAACAAAGGCTTGTTCATCTACATAGAAGAATTGGGTAGATAGGCTTCACGAAGCCTTGTGGGCATAGAACTACATGGAGAAACACAACGAGGCCATACTCCTTATGAGCTTGTTTATGGGAAGCAAGTTTTGTTTCCTATAGAGTTCCAAATTCAAACATTCGAATGGCGATTGAGTTAGGACTTGATCTAACGGAGGCACAAAAGCATAGGCGGAGCAAATTAATGAATTGGATGAGATCGGACAAGATGCGGTTCGAGAAAACAAGTCTAGTCCAACGGCAAAGGGCTAGATGGCATGACAAGTACATCAAGGAGAAGAAATTTAAAGAGGGTGATTGGGCTCTCTTGTTTGATTCAAAATTCAAAGGATTTTCGAGGAAATTTCGAACACATTGGCTTGGGCCATATGAAATTGTTCGAATTTTGATAATGGGGCGGTAAAAATCGAACTATAGATGAAGAGGAGGTCACTTTTCTTGTGAATGGCCATACTTGAAGCTATACCACAAGCCACTCTCAAGAGAAGAGTTTGTCGAGAAGTTCCAGAGTGATGATGTGAAGTTAATGAAGAAGAGTCTCTCTTCTTCATCAACTTGATGAAAGTACAAGCATTTCTCTTTTGAAAAAAAAAATAAAGGTATAAACATGAAAACCAATCAGTTGGCATGTTTATCTGAGAAAAGATAAATTGAAAATCGAGTCTCTACGGCCTCTAACTTTTCCCATTTTTGTTTCCTATAGCATTTGTTATAAAAATCATAAGTTGATCTGCCATAGTACTTATGATTCATTTCATCTCACTCCATTCACTTATCCATCCATACTTCATCTCATCCATCATTCACATTCCTCCATTCCACACATCTCATTCATTACCTCCATCTTCCATTCACTTCATTTTCATGTCAAAACATAGAATTTGATATCTTGCTGCAAGTGAATAAAATATGCCATGAATTGCGGTACGGCTATATCTTCCCTTCATTCCATGAAGTACAGATCATTTTATTCCATTATCCACTCCATACATATCATAATCCATCATCCATTTTCATCCATTTTCATCACATTTCACCCATCCTCCAGAAACATTTCATTTTCAATGATTAAAGTGTTCTACGAGGACATTCTGCTGACTCGGTGGACATTCTGCAGTCAACCTTTCTGCGGCAGAGCAAGTCTTTTCACGTATTTCTATAAACCACGAAGGCATCAACCAGCGGACATCGGAATTACAACAAAGTGATCGGTGAATTCATGAATCAAAATATCAAGAAAATTGTGAAAGATTCCTCCAAAGATGAGCGAGAGAAGACAAAGGCTACACAAACATCAAATAAGGCGAGAGGTAACAAATTTAAATTACGATGGCACTTCATAAAAGTTTAGCATAGTTTAGTTGTGGATTATTCGAAAGGTTGTTTTAATTGTTTTATTGATCAAACACCAAACAAACCCTCTACGGACCTTGTATTAAAATCCTTCATTTCAAATTTTCCATCCGATAGCATTTAAAACGGTGAAACGGCCAAAACATTTGAATTTCCCACGACTCTTAACCAAGTTATTTAATGATGATGATTTTTCCTATGGCGTCGTAAATCCTCGCCGTCTCCTCAATCATTAATGCAATCCTCCACCTCACTCCACCACTCTGTCACCGTGACCATTTGCCATAACGTCATTCGTAGCCGGTATTCCATTCCGAGCGAAGCATTATTATCATCGGGAGCGAACGAAGAGGTAAATTTGAGCATAACGATTGAGAACTCAAAACCATTTGATCCGTGAACGGATAGCATATCTCATTGTGAACGAAGTTTGGAGCATTTTGTTGTCGACACGAAATTGTGGCGTGTGGGATTTAAGCATGTTGCTACCGGAAGACGAGAGGTGCTAAAATTGAAGACTTTTGCTACCAAAAACGAGAGGTGTGGTAACGATTGAGTTTAAAGTATTGCGAAGGCAGTGTGGTAGTAATTAAGTTTGAAGTGTTGTTGTAGAGACGAATCTTTGTAGTGTTGAATTTGAAGCATACCATTTGCTATCGAGAGACGAGAGGTTGAGTTTGATACATTGTTACTAGAGAAACGAGAAGTGTTTATCGGTGATTGAGTTTGAAGTCTTTCTATTGCAAGAGCCGATGCACAAGAAGAAACTTGAAATCATCTACCACTTTGTCTATCAGAGACATATTAGCTCGAAAATTGAAATTGCTTTCATATCACTCCAAAGTTCAAACGAAGTACATCAGTCGAGGTTTGAAGGCATTTTTCATTATCAAATAGAGGCATACCGGCCGGAGGTTTTGAAGTACATTGCTATTATAAATCAAAGGTATGTCATTCCAAAATTGAAGACATTTTCATTTAGAGCTTGAAGCCATTTTAATCGAAAGTAAAAGATTGTTTTGTGGGTAGAGAAGTGTTAATTTGATATTGAAAAACATCATGGGTTTCATCGTAAGGACCCGAACGTGGGTATCAAAATATTTAGAAGGTTACCTGATGCAAGGGAGATGTTACAACAAATAGGATGGCTTCAATTCTTGGAAAAATTTAATGGCTTCCATAAAGTCACCAAAACCACATTTGCCATATCATTTAGTGCGGGATTGAAATAGGGGATGTCAGAGTTTTACGTGCGAGTTTTATAGCGAGGCTACGGGGTTATCTGACTGGAGAAAGATGGTTTAAAAATAGGGAATCCACAATGACTCCTGGAAACAAATTTTAAAATCTTAAATATGGATGTTAGTGTGTTCAAGAAAATTCCCGGTCTGACATTGAAAAGCAAATGGACAAATATACTACTTCTCTTACAAAAATTTGTTACATGTGAGGGTAGATATGGGACATTTTATGTCTACCACATGAGACTAATGTTGCATTTTACGGGAGAAGATTTGAATTTACCATATTTCTTGTATCAAAGTACGAAGAAAATGGCTTCACGTATTCAGAGAAGAGTTCGGTTTTAGAGACAACCATTTGTATCATCATGGGTTGGTCAAAATTTTAATTGAGCATCATCTATCTAAAACAAATGATACACAGGATGATTTCTTGATAAGAAATCATTTTGAAGAAACAAAAGAACTATCACAGAACACGGCCCACAAAGAGAAGTAGGAAATGGAGGACTTCAAAAGGTAAAATTGACAAACCGGTTCAAGAAAGCGGTGAGGAAGTCATTTTGGAGAAATTGACTCGAATCAAGAGCCAACTCAAGGAAGAGAAGAAAAATCAAGGGAATGCGGTATGGAGAAAGGAGAGGGGGTCTTCTCGGCTTAGGAGAAGCCACGATTAAAATGAAAGCGGAAAACACCAATCAAACAAACGAGGGGTAATTAATATTGAAGATGAAGAAACATCCATGGAAGAGGATGATGATGAAGATTTTATGAAGAGGCACCCACGAAGTTGATCTTTTGCTCAACGAGAAATCTATGATTATGTGGAAACTTTAGAGGACGACTTCGAGAAGAGAGAGAGAACCCCGGTCCTCCTTGTTGAAATTGATATATTAAGGAGGGATAGGTATGAGTTGGAATTGTTGAATAGACACATCAAAAATGAGAATGAAATTCTCAAAAGATCAAATCAAGCTCGAAGTGACATGAACTCAACCTTATCCTACTTATAGACAAAGTGGAGAGGACCAATGAAAAGATGAAGACAAGGAACAAAAAGTTGATCGGGGCACTCACAAACCTCGGTTCAAACTTGTGATCGAGGGAAACCCGAGGAGAAGGCCTCTAACTTTCAGACGAAGGAGAAGAAGGGGATTAGATGTCCTTGCGAAGCCTCGAAATTCATAGGATAATTTGCATGAGGACATGCGAAACTGACCGATGGGGGTATGTTGAGCCTCAAATTTGCACTTTCCTTCACCTCATTTTACCTCATTTTCCCTTGTCCATTTCTATTTTAAACCCAATTGATCAATAAAAATAGTTAGAATTACTTCTGAGAATGGTTTACATGGTGACTTGTTGAATTTTGTGATTGTTGCCATTGTTAAGCATTTTGGCCGGAACTAGGCACGAGTCACCGAGGCATTCGCTAACGGCGATTACTGCTGACTACCTTTATGTTTTGAGTATGTTCAGGGTGGCCTCTTGAGAAAAAACGCATATGGGCATGATCCACGTCGTGCCTACATGGTGTGTTGCTCGTCATGGAAGGAAATGAATTACGGGTATGGTTATGCACGTGGGAACACATTTGTGAAGGAAGACTCCTACTAGGAGTATCTCGATCCGAGGTGTTTTTTTCTCCTTCACGCGACCACCTCAAAGACTCCTAAAATGATTTGGATAAGGAAAGACATCATTCCTAAATTATTGTAATTATTGTTACTTGCATTTACTTTATAAACTCTTGAGTAGGCCGAGAGCTTAGTTAGAGATCTTGTATTAAATTCTTCTTGGAATTTTGTGAAAACTCTGTGTTACGTCTTTGAAGACACGAGTGAGAAGTATGTTCAAACTATTGCATCGTTAATGGATGAGACAAAATTATCTTGAAGGCGTGATTTAATTTGGAGTTGAATGCCGTCGAAGTGGTAGAATTTTGCCCCTTGAACGGATTTCTTTGCATAAACTAGATAAGTTTTTCCTAGGCTTGTCTTTACGTTCTGCATTTGAATTAGTAGTTGTTTTGTTTTATCTGTGGTCGTACTCATTCTAGTTCTTCCATAAGAAGACACTCTCTTGTTGATTAAAATGATGAATGTTTAATGGTATGGTCTTGTAGGATAGGAGTTAAATTTGTATTTGTTTTTAACTAGCTATTTTGTAGTCATATTCGTTCCGGTTCTTCCACAAGAAGACATTTTTCCAATAAATTAAAATGATCAATGTTTAATGACTGTAGTGCGTAGGATAGGAGTTGAATTTTGTATTTGTTTTTAACTGAATCTTGTAGTTATATTCATGAGTTCTTTCACAAGAAGACATTCTTCGACGGATCATAACAATGAATGATGAATAGCTATAGTATTGTAGAATTGAATTGTAGTTTTTAGTCTTCACTATCACGGTTGCACTTGTTCTAATCACTCTTCCACGAAGAAATTCTTCCAAGACATCCTTAAGAAGTTCAAGATATGACCGTGATGTGATAACTAAGTTTTTCATTTGCTTTCGGTTCATTTGCTTTCAAGGTATACAAGTCCACGGTCGGAATTACCTCTTCCACGAAGGAACTTTTCCAAAATATCACTAATGATGAACAAGCAGTTATTGTAACTTCATAGAATAATGCATGTTAGTTAGAACGCTCCCGAGGTTTCATTTTGCATTTAATTCATGTCCGGCTACTTCATTTCAAGTTTGATGATGGCTTATGGTTTAACATTGTTCTAGTTTAGAAGCATCTTAAGCTCATGTTTTAAATCAATTCATTGCACTTACATCTCATAGTCACATTGTCACCTTTGTGCACGGTAGATCACTTTAGTTGATAGGATTCATAAAATGACCTTCATTATTTACAAATATCTTTTGTTCGAAAACCACAGTGATCCATAACTTTGAGAACGAGAAGATAACATCATTACAAGGTCTAAAATATCTTTGCAAATTCCTCACCATAAACGAGCTCTTCCTCAACGAGAACTACCTTGAAAACCAATAACTCTTTGAGTATAGGCTCTGTGACATTCAATTGAAATTGCGAATAGAATTAGGAGTTAATCATGGAATAGATGATCTTAGAATAGAATGTTGCATCATGATTAGTGTCTAACTATCTAGTTAGAAAACTTGCATATTTAGTGATCATTTCTCAAGTCTAGTTTGTGTCATTTGTTTAAGAAGTCATCATTAAGCTCTTGTTTCTATTCGAGTCATAGTTTAGATATTGCTTGATGTTTTTTGATTACCATTTGCCATTCCATACATTAGGCTCAACTGTGTTTTTGACCACCAATTTCTTTTCATTAGTTTTCTAGGCATTTTCATTGTAAACATAAAACTTCAAAAGACCAAAAACATCATAAATCAACATAAAAGACCAAAACATCACAAAACACTACACACAGCGCACTAGGAAACAAGCACCTAAATTTTGTATATGGGTACATTTCCTTGGCTTGATTCAAATCTTTAGTTGTTGATGATAATATGAGCTCAATTTGGAGAGCTAGATTGAGGCCGTACGATCCTGACATAGGCTAGTGTTTTGGAATAGCTTGTAATAAACATTCCAAAGCAGCTTAATAAAACAAGTAGAATCTTGCGGTAGGGAAATACAATTGTTGCATTTGTACTATGGGAAGCTCTTCTTAAAAGAGTCAAGCATGAGATCATGTCGGACCTAGTGAGGTAATCGTACCTATCTCATAGGAAAAGATAGAATATGTGCATGTAATACAAATGGTAAACCTCGGATTAACCATTGTCGAGGAGCTTGGGGTCACTTGTCAGCAAACCTCAGATTTACCATGTCGAGGAGCCTTCAAGGGGATTGAGCTTGGTACTCTGCCCTTGCGTGTATATCGGATCATAGATTGTTCCCCCAGGTGCATTTGTCTCCATTGGTGACCTTAGTGGCCATAATCTTTAGGATTTTTCCCAAGGGTGGAGGGAAGGTCCCACTGTAGCTGGAGTAGACGTCGACTAGACTCACTTAGACTTTCAGGAGGGTACTCTTCACTTCAAGATGGCATAAGTGGAGGGACTTGCACCTGACTGTTTCATTAAGCAGGTTGTCAGGGTAACTGTTCCAACCACCAAGTTCTCCACGTCAACCTCAGCGTTGGTTGTTGAAAATGGCAATAAGAAACCAGTGAAGGAGGCCTCTGAAACATCTTTCTCCTGAAACATCTTTCTGATCCTAGTTGGAAAGTGATCACCTAAGGCAGGTGGGGACCACACATGTGATTTGAATCGAAAGAGTCTATTTTTAGACTATGTCTATTTTTAGACATATGGAGCATGGTCTAGGAGTTGCGGGATGCTATTCTTGGATGATTGGTCAAGTTGGTAAAAATAGATGGACCTCTATTTTTAGACATTGGGTGGAATCTATTTTTAGACTGCCGGGCTAAAAATAGAACAGTCAAATATTATTAACCCTTAATAATATTTAGACTATAAACATTATCTTATCCTCTTGGAGCACTTGAGTTTGATGCTTGGATGTGGCACATGCAGCTGACAGAAGGAAATACGCTTTTCCTAAGGGTTAGTTGAGCTATTGCATGGTTGACTTCAGTTAGAACTCATGTGGCAGAGTTTGGTGGAGTTGATGAGACAGTTGGTGGAGTTGTGTTATGTTTAACTTAGTTGAACTAGTTGTATTTAGTCTAACTGAAAAATACACTAGTAATGAGTGGTGTGAATTAATTATTAATTAATTCACTAATTATTAACTCATAAATCAACTAAAGAACACATCAGTTAACTGCAATGCATGGACAGTTCAGTGGAGACCAATGTTAGAGGTGGGTGAAAGGGTGGAGTCTACTATCAGTTGTGACTATAGTGTGCATGAGATTTGCACAATCATTGGAGGAGATTGCCAATGAGGATTGCACAGTTAAAGCCAAGGGAATTCAAATTCATTCTATCCATTATCTCATCTTGGATTGCGCAATAGAGGCAGGCAAACAATGGAGGAGTTTTGAACCCGTGACTTGTTCAAAACTGAGCTAGTTTGTGTGTAACTTTTGGAGACAGTACTGAGTACTTGTGAGGAGTATTGTACTGAGATTGTTACATGATTATTCTTCATTATAATATACAGACAGTAGGGAGTTTTCAGCTGTAAGCTTTCCCCGGTATACATATTGTGTTATATGTGTTGAATTTCTATGTGCGCATGTGAATGTTTTCAATACCACTTGTTGTTTTTATTTCCGCATGTGATGATTAATGCGTAGAAGAGATTATGTGTTATGTATGAAGCTCAAATATTATGTGACCATGATAATCTCGATGAATAATTCAGCAAATTATTCAAATTTCTATAGGATTTCATCATAGCCAATGTTTTA